>LPNX010153243.1:14075-27216 GCA_001517045.1 Pseudotsuga menziesii | reverse complement strand
TATGCTCAGATTACAACCCCTATGGAAAATAAATTGAAGAAAGATATTAAGTTTGAGTGGACACCTGAATGTCAGGAAAGCTTGGATATTTTGAAAGAAAAGATGGTAATTTCCCCTATCTTAGTATTCCTTGATTGGAGTAAGGAGTTTCATGTTCATGTCGATGCATCTTCCATTGCTTTAGGTATAGTATTGCCTTACTCAGGTGAAGGTAATATTTATCACCCTATTGCTTTTGCAAGTAGAAAATTGTCCACAGCAGAAAAGAATTATACTACGACAGAACAAAAAGTTCTAGCTATGGTTTATGCCTTGTAGAAATTTTGACATTATTTGTTAGGATCTCATTTTAAGATGTTCGCTGACCATTCTGCTTTGAAGTGTTTGGTTAACAAGCCTGTGTTAGGTGGAAGGATATGCAGATGGCTGATTTTGTTTTAGGAGTATGACTTTGAGATCATAGTTAAGCCAGAAAGACTTAACCTAGGGCCTGACCACTTGTCGAGGCTCGACTCAGGAGAAGAGCCCACTAGTTTGGATGAAGGTCTTCCTGATGCCCAGTTGTTTTCTATCCAGATGGTTGATGACTATTTTCAGGATATTGTTCAGTACTTGTCTACAGGTTTTTCACCCTCTGAGATGACAACACAACAAAAGAAGCAGCTACTGGTCAGAGAAACTGACTTTACCTTGATAGCAGGACAGCTATATAAGATGGGACCAAATGAAATACTGTGCAGATGTGTCTTGGAGCATGAACAGCCATTGATTTTGGCTGAGGCACATTCTAGAGTAGCAGGAGGTCATTATGCAGGAAAAGCTATGGCACAGAAGATTCTGATAGCTAGATTGTGGTGGCCTATGATTCATAAGGATGCAAGAGAGTATTGCCACAACTGTGATATCTGTCAGAGGAGACACAAACCATCCAGGATGGATGAGATGCCTCTGGTTCCACAGGTAACTTTACAAGCATTTAACAAGTGGGCTATTGATTTTGTTGGACCAATCAATCTCCCTACAAAGAAATCTGGAGCAAGATACATTATTATAGCAACTGATTACCTTACTTGTTGGGCCGAAGCTCAACCAGTCAAGGACTGTAGCACTTTCACAGCTGCGGAGTTCATATTTGATAATATTCTTATGAGTGATCAAGGATCACATTTTCTCAATAAGACTATTGAAGCATTAACCGAAGAATTTCAAGTATATCATCAGAATAGCACTGCCTACCATCCTCAAGCAAATGGAACTGTCGAAGCCTTTAACAAAATTCTTGAGCACGCTGTGACGAAGGTTTGCAATGTTAACAAGAATTATTGGGATCTTAGAATTCCAGCAGTATTATGGGATTATAGAACCACTTGCAAGAAGTTGACAGGCCACACACCTTTTAGGCTGGTATATGGACAAGAAGCAGTTATTCCCATGGAATACATTGTTACCAGCCTCAGAATATCTTCCTTCATAGAGATGGATGATCCAGGCATGTTGAATGAAAGGATGACGAAGATACTGGAACTAGAAGAAGACAGATTCATTGCAGCTTTCCAGCAGCAAGTATAGAAAGCTAGACACATTAAGAAGAATCATTTTTAGAATGGTGATCTTATGGTATTATACGACAGTAAATTCATGAAGATCCCAGGTAAGTTCAAGACACATTGGAAAGGACCATACATAGTTCAGAAAGTTACCAATGGTGGTGCAATTCAGTTAGCTAAATTGAACGGAGAAATTTTGCCCTCCATGGTGAATGGAAGTAGATTAAAGAAGTACAGGGACATGCCTGTACCCCTTGATCAGAAGTAATAGCAAGAAGAAGACTCTAAGTACCAAGAACAGTTGAAATTGGGCATTAGACTATAATGAAGCTGTTCTCAGAGAGCTTGGACAGATTGTTGGAAAATTTATGAAGTGTCGAAGGTTGTGGAAGAAATCCTGTCATGGGTCAAAGTTCGAAGCTTTTGTCCGGATGTGTCGAAGGTCCTTACTGTGGCAAAGCTGAAGTTAGTGGTTGTGCTGAAGAAGAAAGGTGTGTTGAAGCTTAAAATACGGTCGTTGGAAAAAATCAGATTTGGCGGCGTCGGTACGTTAACTGCATTAACTACCTATAATGATGAGATTTTGGGAAATCTAATGCCGTTTGGACAAGATCTACCGCCGATCGATCAGATTTGGTGTATTTAATGCACAGTTATGGCAGATTTGGTCATTGGATTCTATAAGAAGACACCCAGGCCAACGTATTTCGCATTACACATTTCCTTGAGTTTCACAGTTGAGTCCATGTCAGCCGATTACGAAGTCCAACACTTGTTGAGAGAGTTCAGAAAGAGGGGTCTGCAAAAATTTATGAGGAACCCACCTGCATCTGCACCTCGCGAAGAGACTCCCCCAGCACCGAATCAACCGATGCAGACATGATATACCAAAAAGAAGTTTAAAGCAGAAGTTCTCTCTAAGTGGAACGAAGAAAGGCACAAACCATCACGAAAGACACGATAGGATCCCATGATTCAGATGAATCCTCTTAGTTCGGCAGAGCTCCCACCTGAAGATTTCGAAGACTTTGATGAGGATGAGAACGTTGCATTGCAGCATCCACCATCTCTCCCTCCTGTTCGACCAAGAGTTCATCCACCTCGATGGACAGTCAATTTCATGTTATGCACCCCTTCACTACCAAAGGGTGTGAAGTTGGTCAGAACAATGACAGGAAGATTAGACCGGCTCAAGTACACAGACCACGATAGGAATGATCGTGAGAAGTTTCTGCAGTTCACACCTGGGAAATAATTGCACTCCGTTCATTATCCGGAGGTTGGAATGACATTACTTGAAGTAAAACAGTGGGCTACTGGCTTGGAGCAAGCTGGCTTGTTGAAAATGCTGAATGTTCCCCACTTTGGTCGCAGCCCGCAGGTTACCATGGTGGTCAAGTAGTTATTGGAGTTGGTGCATGATGGGTACCTATGGATAGGAAACTAGAGAATTCATATTGATGGAGAGCTCATTTATAGGATTAAAGGCTTGCCGAAGGAAGGGACTGATCCTGGAATTGAATTTGTTGGAAAGCATGAAGATACGAAGTTGGGGTAGCACATGAACGACCGCTTCGATTTGACAAAAGGAAATCGAGGGTACCAAATGTCGACTATTCGGCACCAGAAAATTTGCTTCACCACAGAAATCCTAGCATGCAAACTAATGCGGAAGTGAATACCTAATGAAGTCCCTGCCCCGATTGTTAGTATTGTTGCGAACTGTGCGAAAGGATATAATTACAAATGGACAGAGTACATTGCTGGAGAATTCCTTGCAGATGTCTACGATGCACAGGAGAAAGGTAGATCCTTTCATTATTCATGGTTGTTAGTGCTTATTGCACTGGTAGGATGGAGAGAACCTACCGAGGCACAGTTTGTTGATGTGCCTCCAGAGATGCCTGGCGCAGCAATGTATGCATCTCTTTGGGTTTCACAAGATAAGGCCCTGCAGTAGATGATGAACTATGTGTTCACCTTCTATTCGATGAATATTACATATGAGATCCTGAAAACACCCCGGCTCAGTAATAATATATTTTCTTAGTATACAGGAGTGGCCATATTCAAGGCTGATATGCATAATGTCTTCATCCAGGCCTGCGCAGATAACAAACATACATGGTGGAAGTTACCATACATGGTGAACCACGAAGACATCCTCACAGTATTCTAGCAGTGGCCAATTGAATGGATGAAGGATGCAGGAACAAGGCCCAACATACCAGTCCCTCGAATAACAGATGTGGGTGCAGGTCCTAGTCAGACACAGCAGAATGACCCACTAGAAGAGAGCGAAGAACAAGATGAGTCACAGTAGAGCGAAGGTGACCATGGTGGAGATGATGAAGCCGATGGTGAAGAAGAAGAAGAATCAGTAAAGACCATTTTAGACCCTAATCGCCCAGATAAGTGCAATTCCCCAGAAGTGGAGGAAGTTACTAAGCCTCAACCCAGAAAGAAAACTAAGGCATCGAAGGGAAATAATATTGTCGAAGAGCCCGCTCTGACGATCAACGAGCTTGATCAGGCTCTGACGAAGTCTATAGAGGTATTATCTAGTAAATGTGTATAGTTTTCAGCTACACATATTGATGCGCTCATTGGCATAGCATAGCGAATTGCAGAACTTAAGGTGTTATTGGAAAGAAAAGCAATTGGCGTTGCAGCCAGCAACTCCCTAATAGGCGCGCAACCAAATACAAGACAATGGCCCGCTATAAAAAATAGAGGGAAAGTACCAAGTGCAACTCTTGTAATAACTGACATAGCATCCGGATCGCAGATGAGCATGATAGTTGAGATAGATTACACTAAGTTGTCTATGCCGGAGCTGCATCTGTGTCAAATGGAACTCATGAAGGAGACCCGAGAACGACACAGCTACACACCAATGCAGTTAGAAATTACCACAAAGTAGAGTGAGAGCCTCGAAGCAAAGTTGAAAGAAGCTGAGCAGAAGAAGAGAGAAACAGAAAACAAGCAGGCTACACTAGCACGAGTGTTGGATGAGGCGTATCGAAGCCTCCCTGACTTCGACATGCAGGCTGAAGAAGAACTAGAGCAAAGAATAGTGAAGCTGAAAGACTATGTACAATAGTCTACAAGCCAGATAGAGAAGATGAAAGCAGAACATGAGGCCCAGATTGTGGAGCTTCAACTTCGCCTCATTCCTGAGAGTCCACTAGAGGTCAGGGAATAGCGTCTCAGCGATATTCAGGCCTCAGCAATGAAGATCTTAGATCTTGTAAGTAGTGCATCAAAAATGCTAGACGAAAGTGTCAAGGCCTGGGAAAACTTGCAGGACAACCCAGAAGTAGAAAAGTTGCAAGAAACCATCAAGCATCGATAGACAGAGTTGGATACAGTAAAAGAAGAAATTAAGACATTGCCTCCTATGCAGAAAATGCTTAAGGTGAAGCATAGTAATCAGCTCCAGCGAGAAATTGAGTCTTGCAGAAGAAAAGAAACACTATTAGTGAGCTCTGTGCAGCCCCTCATTAACGAGGCCTTGGATTTGAGCACTGCTGCGGACAACCAACCCAAAGTCTTGAAGGAGTATGATGTATTTGCACAAGAAAAGGCCAACAAAGCATCTGCAGCAACATTGCAGGAGATAGTGGAGAAAGAGCAAGCATGCGAAGATATCATGTGCAGCCTCAACAAGCAGTTTACTATCTTCGCCAACAAGATTCTTGCACCTGAAAAGAAGCAGAGTGTCTCGGGACGGGACACTGGTGAGTCTTAGGGGCCTGTTGGGGCTCGGACCTTGAAGGTCCTTAATTTTGGCAACTCCATAGTTTTGGTGCAAAGCTTGTAAGCGGAGTTGCGGTCCAAAATAGTCTTAGGGGCTTCGGGGTTGGGTCGAAGCCCCTCTTTTTGTAAATGTCCCATGGTTTTTGGGTAACCATGGTTTATGCCCATGGTATTGTAATAGTCCACTTGTATAAATAGGAACTTATGTAAAGGAGTCAGAGAAGAAGCTTTTGTGTTATGATGGTGATGTGATGCAAAGAAGCTAAGGTCTATTTTTGGGTTTAAGGTTAAGTCCGAGCTGAGTGCGTGGACGACCTCTGCAGCTGAGTGCGCAGAGGGTTTTGGAAGAAAGGTTTTATAGCTAAGTGCATATTTTTGGGTTGTTGAGAAGATCTGTAGCTGAGTGCACAGATCAGAACTATGTTGTTTTGTAAAGTGTTGAATATAAACGCAGTTCTGTGGACGAAGCCCCTAAACTGGGGGTGAACCACGTATATCTTGTGTTGTGGTGGTTCCTTTTATTTTGTTCCTGTTATGATTTTATGCATTTCATAAGTAGATAAATGATAAAGCAAGATAAATTGCTAAGTATTAACTTCGCTGTGAATTCCCAATTAAGATACAATATTAAGATACAACGCATTACTGTAGTCTATAATGAAATACCAAACTACATCACCTACAAACCAACCCAAAACATTGGAAAATATTCGAGAAGATTTGCTAAAATAATTTAGGAAACAAAAATCTGAGTCACGGTGCATTATAGAACTAAAGGAAATCAGGAAATTCAAAAATGACTCTATATGTGACTTTTATCTAAGGTTCAAGGTACTAATGGATAGTTTGACCTTCCAAATTTATGATGAAAAACATAAGGAATGGTTTATTGCAAGATTTATACCCCATATACATTGTCCATTGAAACAATAGAATATTACATTTTATTCGTATACATAGTGGATTTCTATGAAATTAGAATCATCCACTATAGAATAGATTGGAACAATGATCGATTAGGTTGAGTCATAGTTAGTTGTGTCGACCATTCAGTTGTAGGACATTGCAAAAGGAAAAGAAAAGTGTGAAGAAGCATGGTGTGTCACTTCAAGAATGGAATACCACCATAAATATTAGTTCCCAACCTTCAATTTTACTTGGATATAGGAATATTTATCTCTTTCCCCATAGGAAAAGGAATATGGTATGATATATGTACAACACGAGGAATTTATCCCTCCCATACCTTCCCATTAAAACAAAAGTATCAAAGCAGTGCTAGGAATTTATATTGTAATTTAAGCAAGTAAGTGCGGTGTGATGAAAAGTATTTTAATGCATTTACTTTGATGAAGGAGTGCACTTAATATTCCTACACAGTCCAAGGGGATTCTCATAGAGTCATGAGGTAAAGACTCCATTGTAAGTTGGTTCAATAGTACCCTAATGACTATAATATAATATTTCTTTTTGATTTCCTAGGTGAAGTCTACCAAGTCAATTTAGTGGGGCCGTCTTGTTAGGGTAAAAGTCAAGTGACAAAAATAGTATAAATAGAGGAGTTGTGTTCCTCATTTGAACACACAAACTCACACTTGTGTAGCACATAGTGGATAGAGAGAGAAATATGAGCAAGGAGGAGAATACATGTTTTGGGGTTTTATCTTGTACATCTATATAGAGGATGTTTTGTTGGGTTTTCTTCCCCTTGATGGTTTCCTAGGATAAATGTTCTGTTTATCTTGTGATTGTGTTTCTTTCATTGATTATGCATATTGTACTATTATGAATTTGGATTAAACACTAATGTTATATATCTAAGAATATGAAATATTAACATGATATTAGAGCTATGCTAAATAAAACAACTTTCATAAGTGGAACTCTCTCTCCTCTCCCTTTAGAAGAAATTAGGGTTTCTGCAAAGTTTTGAATTTTGTAGATCTACTTACATAGATATGTGTGCCTCCCTAGAGCGCATCTATTGAGACCTAGATCAAAGTTTTTGAGTGGGTGAATCTTCGGGAATGTTAAACCCTATATTTTCCTTGAACCAAAAAACTGCAAAAAACCAGAACCAAAAAATTTGCAGAAACTGAAATCTTGAAAGCAAGTTCTGAAGGGTGAAGATTAGGGATCTCCATAAACCAAGTGGACCAACCAACTCACCTTAGTCAAGTGCATCTCCTATTAAGTTCAACTTTTCATTTTGAGAAATTTCACTTTTTAGTGAACTCCTAGATAAGATGGCCCCAAGCACCAAGCTTGAGAACATGCTAGAAGGAATATAAAACTTATTTTGAATGGAAGTATTAGATTGGTCTCATTCTTAGAGAGATAATTATATTGAAAATAACATCAGGGATGAATTTGTAGAATCTAAAGAAGATGAATCTAAGGAGAAGCATGAGAATGACCTAGTCAAGGAAATGAGGATCGTTGTTGATTCTATCAAAGATCACTTGATCCCTGAAATGCCATCTAAGAATACACCTAAGAAAATGTATGATTCACTTTCCAGAATGTATGAGGGAAAGAACATCAATACAAAAATGAATTTGAGAGCTCAGCTGAAGGGTACCAAGATGATTAAAGGAGAATCCATTCAAGATTACTTCACAAGGGTCTCCCAGCTCAAGGAACAACTAAGTGTCATTGGAGACTCCCTTGAATAATATGAACTAGTTATGAATTCTCTCAATGGAATCAGTATACCTTGGGATTCATTCATATAGTCTCTATGGGACAAAAGAGAAAGTATGAAGTTTGACATTGTATGGGAAGATTGCATCTAAGAAGAAGCTAGAGTAACTAACATATAAGCTCTACTTAAAGAATATGATCAATATATAGACACATATACTATAAGGATAATACAATCAAAAATCAAGAAGGATAGTCACAAGGAGTATAGACCTCTAAAGAATTTTCAAAGGAAAAGAGAAAAAAACCCAGAAGAAAGACCACTGCAAATATCAATGTTACAGTTGTCATAAGATAGGATACCTTGCCAGAGAGTGTCCATTGAAGAAGAAGAAGAAAAAAATACATCGTGCCCATATTGTTGAAGATGAGGATGAAGAAGCTGAATAAATACCTCGAAAGAGACAAGAAAAAGAAGAAGATGTAGAAGAATATGTACTATTCTCTGCACTCTCTAGTTCTATAACACTTGGATAAGATACATGGATTATTGATAGTGGTGATTCAAAGCACATGACAGGGGAGAATCAAACTCTTTTAAGACTTGAAGAAAATAAAACTCCTCATAAAGTATCATTAGGATATGACTATCAATATCGCATTAAAGACATTGGTGAATCAAGCTACAAGCTTGACTCTGGAACCTCCATGAAGATGAAGGAAGTACTTTATGTACCGTGTTTGAAAAAGAACATACTTTCCATCTCAGCACTAGATAAGAACTGATATAGAGTCTACTTTATAGATGGACAAGTACGCATGTGGACCAAAGGAAAGACAATTAAAGATGTTGTGGTCATTGGTGAAGAAGAAGGAGGATTCTACAAACTCAAAGGACATATGCAAACAACTCATATCCATGAGACCACTAGATCAAGTGAACTGTGGCATAGAAATATTACTCAAATCAACCAGAAAGCACTACCCTATGTGAGAAAGGTGGTAAAAGTTTTACTAGATCTGAAGATTCATCATGACAGAACTTGCAAAGGATGTGCAAGAGGAAAGAACATCAAGAATCCATTTTTGAAAAGTGAAACAAATACTAAGGATATGTTGGAATTAAATCATTTTGATGTATTTGGTCCTATTCCCTCCACATATTTAAGTGGATATGAATATTATGTCACATTTATTTATGAATATTCAAGAAAGACATGGATATACTTCTTGAAGACCAAGAGTGAAGTGTTTGAAAATATTCAAGGAATTCAATGCCTTCATATAGAACCATTCAGAAACAAGAATCAAGACAATGAGATCATATAATGGGGGAGAATATACATCAAAATAATTTGAAGCATTCTGCAAAGAAACTGGAATAAGGACGGAACTAACCAATCCCTATAATCCCCAACATATTGTTGTTGTGGAACGAAAGAATAAAACCATTATGGAAGCAATGAAAAAATGATTCATGACCAAGACCTTCCCATGCATCTATGGATGAAGAAACAAGAACAATTGTGTATGTACATAATAGATTATCTCATAGTTCTCTTGGATTCAAGACTCCTAGAGAAATATATATACAGGAAAAAAACTTGAAGTGAGCCATCTCAAGATATTTGATTGTCTAGTATATGTTCATATTCTGAAAGAGAAGAGAACCAAGTTGGATCCTTCTGGAAAGAAGGGAATATTTGTTGGATACTATGAAGTCTCCAAGGCATTCAGGATATACATTTTAGGATTCCATCATATAGAAATTAATAGGGATGTGACATTTGATGAAGAAAAATAACTGAATAAATCTAGAAGGTGTCAGCTTGAATAAGTACATGAAGAGGATGTGCCTCCCTAAAAGGTAGAAGCTGAACTCGCTACTGAAGTAGTAGCATCAAAATATCATGATATGCTAGAAACTCATGAACCCCCTACTATGGATACATCTCAAAAGAGAAAACTTACTTGGGTAAGTGAAATCATACAATAAGTAGAGAAGTATGGAGATCTAGAAGGCTCCACAAGAAAAATCAATAGATCAAATCCATTCTCTAGTTATGTAGCTTTGATGTGTGATCTTGTAGATAAATAACCCATCAGCTATGAGGACGATGCACAAAATAAAGAGTGGGTGGAAGAAATCATGGAAGAATACCAGTCAATAACGAAGAATGATGTTTTTGATATAGTACCCAAACCAAAAAACAAGAGTGTGGTATCTTCAAAGTCGATCCACAAGATAAAACATGCAGGTGATGGAAGTATTGAAAAATACAAGGTAAGATTTCTATCCAGAGGATTCTCTCAAAAAGAGGGGATTGATTATGAAGAGACATTTTCTCCAGTAGCAAGGTACAGTTCCATCGAAACCATCATGGAACTTGCTTACATGATAAAGTGGGATCTACACTAGATGGATGTAAAGACAACCTTCTTGAATGGTGTGATAGACGAAGAGGCATACATAAAACAACCAGAAGGATTTGAAGTCAAATACATACTGACTCGTGCATGTAAGTTGAAAAATGCTTTTTATGGATTGAAGTAAGCTCCTAGAGATTGGTATGGAAGAATAGACAACTTCTTGAAAAGATTTGGCCTTACCAAAAGTAAAGTTGATCCTAACCTTTACATGAAGGTTATGGCTAATGAACTTGTCATACTATTGTTGTATGTGGATGATTTGTTCCTGAAAGGAAATGAGAAACCTATTACAGATTGCAATAAGAAGCTAGATGAAGAATTCGAGATGAAAGATATTGGATTGATGCATTATTTCCTCCAGTTGGAAGTGTGGAAGAGCCCAGAAGGAATATTTTTTAACCAAGCAAAGTATGCACTATAAATCTTGAAAATATTTGATATGTTGGATTGTAAAGCCATGGCCAAACCAATGGGCACCAAACAGAAGTTGTTATCTAATAAATCATCATAGTTAGTGGATATGACTCAGTATAGATAGATTATTGGTTTGTTTATGTATTTGACGAACACAAGGACAAATATATGATTTGTTGTGAACACCTTAAGTTGGTATCTAGTAAAACCTAGACGGGTTCACCGGATAGCTACAAAGCATGTGATGAGGTACCTAAAAGGTACCATAGAATTTATAGTATACTATAATAGAGATCATGGCTATAGATTGTATGGATATACAAATTTAGATTGGGAAGGATGTGCTGCGGAGAGAAAGAGCACCTCAGGTGGATGTTATTGTCTGGGATCCACCATGATCTCATGGTTTAGTAAGAAAGAGTCCAGTGTTACTCTCAACAAGACCCAAAAAGAGTACATAGCATGTTTCTCTACTAGTTGTGAAGCGATATGGATTAAAAAGTTGATGCCGGGTCTATTTGACATGGAGTTGGATACCACAATGACTATATGTGACAACCAGAGTTGTATAAAGATGACATATAATCCTGTGTTCTGTGATAAATCAAAGCATATAGAATTATGATATTTTTATATAAGGGATATGGTACAGAAGGGAGATATAAAAGTCCAGTATGTGAGTACCGATGAGAAAGTTGCTAATGTGCTGACCAAGCCTCTATCTCGAGTAAAGTTTGAATACTTCCATGACAAGCTTGGTGCACTCTAAAAATAATTTATGATGATACTACATAATTCCCTCGCAAGGAGGATTGATGAATATATGGAATCTTATTAGAAAATAGAAGCATGTCAAAGCTATGGACTCTCCTCGGAAAGGGAGAACAGTTCAAAGATATGAACCCTCCTCAGACAAAGGGGGAGTCGATTGATGATATGGATCCTTCGTGGAAAAGGGGGACCAATGATGATACTGTCATTGATTATGGGATGGCAATGATGCTCTAGTACAAAAGAGGCCAAGTATGCCTCGAGATGTTGATGAGGTCCAACATTAACTTGTGGATGATAGTATCCTCCTTTGAGGATGGTCTTGTAGATAATAACACTCTATTATTGAGAGTGGTCCTAGCTCTTACTGTCTAAGGCTGGTCATGCAAGAGTATACTCTTGCATGGATAGTGTACCTACATTCACTTATAGATGGCATAGAATAAACTCGCTTAGGAGTGGTCCTATCTTTGAATTTGAGGATTCTCAAGGATGAGTCCTTTCAGACGATAGGTCCTACATTTAGGTATGGAAGAGAGCTATAGCTACAGATTCTACTCATGCATGGAGTGTGTACCTACATTCATTTGTATATGCTGTAGAATAAAACTTGCTAGGGAGTGGTCCTATCTTTAAAGATGAGTATTCTCTACGATGAGTCCTTAATGACGATAGGTCCTATATTTAGGTGGAGAAAATATATCATTAGAGGAAATTTGAGGTCTAAAATGGGCCTCCTAAGGAAAATAATAAAATAATAGTTAAAATAATAAAATAATAGTTATTAATTTTGGAGGAAGAATGAAAAAAACTACTTTTTTTGTTCGTATTTTCGACATATCTCCTTGTCTTTTTACTCAAATTCCAAGTGGGAGAGCTCGTTTGATGTGGAATTTAATTCTGCATATAACAAGTACCCATGATGCATACTTTTGATAGACCGCACTACCCCAAAAACAATAAATACCTGGAAAAACATGATGATGATGTCATGATCACATTTTTTAGGTATTTCTTATTTTTTGGGTAGTGGGGTCTGTCAAAAGTAGGAAGTGTGGGTACTCATTGTATGCGAAATTAAATTCTGCATCCAACAAACTCTCATGCTTGGAATTTGAGTAAAAACACACGGAGATATGTCGAAAATACGAATAAAAAAATAGTTTTCTTTTATGACAAATATGTCAATTCAACCATTATGGTTGACTCATTTTATTGAAATTCTATTAGTTCTTGAATTCCAACTCAAAAAATTTATTGTTAGCGCATTTTCTTATAAGGGCCATTTTACACCCCAAATTTCCTCTAATGGCAATTGCAAATGATACTGTCGCATGGAGAGTGTTCCTACATGCATATGTAGTGACGTAGTATAACACTCGCTTAGAGTGGTCCTATCTCTAACAGGATGAGGATGGTCTATGATGACTCCTTACGGATGATAGGTACTACGTTCATTTCAGGATGAGATCTACATTGAGTTGTAAATGATGTGGTCATGCATTCATTTGCGGATGATCCAGCTGGTCGATACTATGGACCCTTATCATTAAGGGGGAGTAGGATGATGAGGACTA
>LPNX010153238.1:105990-168414 GCA_001517045.1 Pseudotsuga menziesii | reverse complement strand
ATATATATAGACACACACACACACACACACACACACACACACACATATATATATATAGAAAGAGAGAGAGAGAGATTGTTTTATGTTGGAAGTATCACCAATACTAAGAGGGGGGAGAACCAATATTGGGAACTTTTGAACCAATTTATCCTTCACTTTAAATTATGTTAGCAGAATTCATCATTACTTATCATTCATGTATAAACATACATAATGTAAACAATGCACATAATAGAAGCATTTTATGTGGAAACCTGGAAGGGACAAAAACTATGGAAACTTATCTTCAAAAATTAAATGTTTACAAGCTAATATTGAAGAAGAGTCTTACCACCTAGATTTTAGGCTCCAACCTGAAGGGATCTACAATTCCCTAGATGTTCCATCTCCAACTGGAAGTTGAGGCTCCAACCCCCTAAATATAAGTATTTATGAGAGAATATAAACATGTCACAATTAATGCATGTCATTGTCCCTACCATTTCCTATCATTGTCCTTGCCATTGCATGCCACTATCATTTTTACACACTTTTACTGTCACACTATCATTGTCATACCATATTCATACTGACATACACGGTCATCAATAAGTCCAGAAAATCATACATATTCTTGGTGTAGAAAGATGAGGGTAAAACCCTAATTCAAGCCCATAAACTCAAACCCTGCGTCATGAAACCATAGGTGATGCATAGCCCAAGAAAAATAATGAAATTTGAAATCTAGGAGGTCTCGTAATGAACATCATGTTTCCAAAATTCTCCTCAAGGTATAGCATAATTATCCATCCCAAAATATTTGCACTTCTTCCAAAAATCATGCATAAACCCTAGGTCATGATTAAGACCTCAACAAGAGAGAGAAAACATTATCATAGTATAGAGAAACCTTAGAAAAAATATATACTCATTTTAAGTGTAGTATCATATATCCCTTACAATAATCTTTCCAATGAGAAAATAAGTTTGTTATCCTGATACGGTATGAGAAACTTATGCAAGTTTATGTGAATCTTATGCATGTCAAAAGTATCATAGGCCAAGGTGACCTTTACAAATTTTCCTTGTAGACAGAGTCCTCATGCAAGGATAGTGAACCCAATAGAGATAAAATAAACTTAGAAAAACATGATGAAGCCTTTCTAAAAAACGTCCTTAATCTCCTCTTGATTGTGCATAAGAAATTTGCTTGAGTTGATGATGAAATGAGGTAAAATGAAGGTGTATTTATACCTTTGCAAGGAGATGTTTAGCTTTGCATGAGGCCAACCTATAAGTTTGATAAATACATAATGTAGGGGAATTTCACATATATTTATATGCTCCATCATGTCCCTTAACCATAGTACCACTCACACATAAAGTATTTTACATAAACAAGGAGTTCTATACACATGAAGAGGGGATTTGATACCGATCGGACAAGCTTTCTATCTATAAAATTGCGCATACTTTCATTGTCACATGAATCATGATTTTATGCATATTATAAATGGATTGTTGTTAACACCAAAAAAATTCCACATAGCTCGCTATGGTCCAAACCATAATTATACACCATTATTCCCTCCATTTTGACCTTCACAATTAAATTCCACCAAAATTTGTCCAAAACATCATTATTCCTTCCCCCATAAATAAAAGGAAGTTGGGAATTTATTGCAACTAAACCCCCATTCTCCCAAAATGGACCAAAAAACCCTAAACTGAGAATAGTTCAAAAACCATGGATAAATACCATACACTATGAAAAACCAAGGGTCAATACCATGGGTAAGAAAATCCTAGATCATCCTATAAATACATTGTGAAGGTCTCCCTACAAACACTTTTAGTCACACTTTTTTATCAATCATTCCCATACTTTTTCCATATCATCCCACAGTGTATGTTCAGCTTGCTCCATACCCTCGTTGATCCTTTTCCCTTTGACAACCATTGGTGAAGAAGATCGGAGACCAAGATCATGGGAGCCTATGGGCCATTTCCTCAAACGGTTGCAGTGTCCCAATTTAAAAGTATGCTTGTTCTTTTGTTTTATTAGTTAGAGAAAAAAATATAAAATAATTAGAAAAAAAATTGGTATTACTTGTTGTAAGTCAAGGTCAAGATATCCCTTGCACCATGAACTCTACCCTTAGGTCTGGATGATCTAAGGTAGGTGCGTTTGCACGTAGTAGGAGAGAAATATCCATTATAGTTTTGGTGACTCAATTGGATTGATTCCCTTGGATATATGTTTTTGTAGGTATTTTTACTCATTTTTTTTACTTGGGTACCCTCATTCGTCACAGATATGACCACCCTACAGCAAATCTGAAGGAGTACTATCACAGTGCCTGCCCCCCAGCTCTAGCTGACATTTTTTCCTTAAAATACCTTCAATTACGGTCGAATCACACCTATTCGGCATAAAGATGTGACCCAAGTCTCACCTTTCTACCTGATAAGCATGACCTAGGTCACGCATTTTTCCCCAAAAAGTTTGACCTAGACCTAAACTCCATATCGATCTTGTCCAGGATTCTGAAGTGATCTCAGTCGCCACTATGACCCAGTTTAGTGCGACTTGTCATGTGAAATATCATGTTTGTTGCGACTTGATTTTTTATGTTGATTTTTTGTCTCAGACATGAATTTTTTACACTTATGTGTGACCCCAATCACACATGTTCCATCGACAGGTGCGGCCTGCAGTTTTTCCAGCTCCTTGGGGTGTTTGAGACCCTTTCCAGACCCCTTGTCTGTGTTCTGTGCCTTCTCTAAATTTTTTCCTTCCATATCTAATTGCCTACAACCCCTTGGTTTTTTTTGCGGTCTTATTTTCTTTGTATGTGAGCCCACCTTAGTCGATCTTGGTAGTTGAGACCCCCTGTCTGTTTCCTACACCCTGTGAAGTTACTTATGTGCTCATTTACTCGTGTATGTTTTATTATATAGAAGAATTAGTTGTTACCTGTTGAAAAATATTTACTTTCTGTTATAACTAGATCTTGTTCTTATTTTATCTGTTCTTTTTGTCCTAATTTTCAACCATTGGTTTAAAATGATTTTACATTTTATGTTGATTTTAAGAACTTTTGACAATCAGTAATTTTTGTTGGATTTAATGGTTGAATTATTTCATTAATTTAATTTTAAGGTTTGTCTTTTGGGCTTATTAGTTAATATGTATATCTTTAAGCTTTCAAAAATTATACTAAAAGTTTATTCCAAGTTTGCTTTATAATCTAACCCTCATTTTTTAGTCCTTTGTCAAATATTTTCATAAGGAGATTCCTCTAGCAACTCTGTTTTTCCTATTTTTGTCATTATCATTGGGAGCAGATTACGAGGTGATGGAAACAAACCTGAAAAACCAAAAAAAAAATTGTCCAAAATAGACTCATTCACAAAAACCTCTCTCAGTTTTGCAACAGCTGTTATCATTTGAGAGATTTGAATTCATCTTTGTGGCATATTTTCAGGGTTTGAATTATTTAATAATTTCTTGTTTTAGTCACAAATTTCTAGCACGTATTTTGATCAATTGAAGGGGAATTTTTAAAAACCAAGAGATATTTTTTTTCACAACAGAATCATTTAAAAAAACCTCTCTCATTTTTTTCACAGGTGTCCCAGATCAGGAGATATAATGGCGTCTTTGAGACCCAAGTTTTCAGAAATTTGCCAAATTTCCCCAAATCCGATTTGTTATTTTTTGGTTAATTGTCTTTAAATATTTTGAGTTATCATGTAACTAATTCATGTAACTGTTTCAAATTTTGACCTGGAAGGTAGTTATGGAACTACTTTACCTTTTTAATGATAAAAGGAAGACAAATATACGGTTTTGTGGTGGGACTTTTCACTCAAGGAGAGGCTTTTGGAGCTTTGATTTTTCAAGATAGCATTTATAACTCTTATGTAAGTAGATGATGGTTATTGATTATATATAAACTAATAAGCCCTTTTACCTGTCATGCTTTTTCATTTCTGATCTGGTTGATTGTTTAGTCTACAATTTCATTTCCTATTTAAAGGTTTATTCATGTAAATGATTGTAGCCTGTGGGTGGAATTAATATTTCATGTGTAATGTTTATGGTTTATTGAGACGTGTTTGATCCCCAGTGTATCCAAATTGCATGATTCAGTTATGTATTAGATTTTGGATGTTTATTTCCTCCTTGCTGATGAATTTTTTTAAACCCTAAAAACCAATTTTATTCTATTTCATTTTGAGATTGTGTTAGCTTGTTCTTGTGGTAGTCTAGGAACAATTTCTAGCACTAACATCTTTGGCGCTGTTGTCGGGGATGGAAATTAAGATTATCTTCCCCAAGAAGAACCACAATGACACATATCTGAGTCTTGATGTTAGAAGAGAGAAGGACATAGAGATAGACTGCAATCATCTGCCTGGCGACTCCACGATTAAATATTCTATTGCAAGGAGAATTTTGTTGACAGAAAAATGAAGAAGCCAAATGGAAAGACTGGGTATCAACTTGTGAACAGCTTGTTCAGCCTCATTTTCAACTCACATATTTTCAGTCTAGACTCAAACAGAAGATGTTTAAACCTCTTAGGTTGTCATCTCTCTGACATCCTTACCCTTCCTACGTTGTTGAATATCTTCCCCATTTTACTGGAAAAGACCATATCACAGCAGAGAAGCATTTAGGATCTTTTCATAATTTCATTGATAATTTTGAAATCATGCATGAGGATTTTGTCATGAGGTTGTTTTCAAAATCCTTTGTTGGAGATGCTGGGTTCTAGTTCCAAAATTTAAAAGCTGATTCAATTGGATCATGGGAAGAGTTGCATGATGTATTTTTGAAGTATTGGGGTAAGAATCAATCTTATGATCAATTTATTTTCGAATTTTATAGTTTGAAAAGGGAGAATGATGAGCCAATTACTAAATTTAATTGGAGGTTTCAAATATTTTATATCAGTATGCCCACGAAAATCAGACCTTCGGAAAAACTTGCTATGGAATATTATGTTTTGGCTCAACATTCAGATCTTGTCTTTTTCCTATTAGAAAGGAAATCATCATCTTTAAGACAATTGTCTGTGGATGCAAAAGGAGTGGAGGAGAACATTAGAGCTTGCAAAATTCTTTGAGATCATCCTCATGTTGAAGATATACAAGCTTATGAACAGGAAGAAGAACATAGGTATCATTCATATTTAAGACAGTTTTCTTCATCATTTTCAGATTTTCATATGAACAAAGATATAAATGACGCTTGTGTTGACTCTTCATATCAGTTTGATGACGTTTTAGATGATAATATACTTTCAGTGGATTAGTAGAATTTTCCTAGCTCCTGCTATGATATTATCATGTTATGAAGAAGAAATTGCTGCTCTGAAACCTCTTACTATTGATATAAGAAATAAGCTGCCATTCTTGACTTATGGTCACTTTCAGAATTTTATTTGTTCAAGTTTTGGTCAAGGGTTTTATTTAAAGGTCAAGAAGCGATTTGAAGAGCCCTTGGTTTCCATTCTTGAGCCAAAGTTTAAAAAGAACAGCAATGGAGAGGAAGAGAATGCTTCAATTTATGATGAATATAATGAAGACATTGAAGTTTTAAATCGGAAATTTCATGATCTCGTGGCTTCTTGGATGGAGTTGTATTTTTCAAAGGTTTCTAATGCTCCAGCTTTTGGCATACTTCCTATTTCCAGTCATAAGTATCAGCTGCCTAATAAATCTTTATTGCATTTATCAAATCTTTTGTGGGTTTTCTTAAACAGTAGCATGGGTGGAATTATGATTCTCATTCAAATGGTTTCTTGGCTTCACTGGAAGTATGATTACAATTGATTGGGTTGTTTCCTCTGATTAGAAGTAGGAGTAAATAGCAAAATAAGCTCGTAATACGAGCATGTAGATTCTTTCTAGTATGCTGGTTTGTAGCAGTATTTTGTCATTTCATAGGTATGTGTTCAGAGTTTGAGAAAGTTGCAAATATTTGGTAAATGACTCCATCACCCAATGAATAAGGCACAAGGTCTACAGGTTCTTGAATCCTCATAAGCAAGAATTCATCCCGCAGCAAGAGCCAGATGTTATAACTAGATCTTGTTCTTAGTTTATCTATTTTTTTGTCCTAATTTTCAACCGTTGGTTTAAAATGATTTTACATTTTATGTTGATTTTAAGAACTTTTGACAATCAGTAATTTTTGTTGGATTTAATGCTTTTAATGGTTGAATTATTTCATTAATTTAATTTTAAGGTTTGTCTTTTGGGCTTATCAGTTAATATGTATATCTTTAAGCTTTCAAAAAATTATAATAAAATTTTATTCCAAGTTTTCTTTATAATATAACCCTCATTTTTTAGTCCTTTGTCAAATATTTTCATGAGGAGATTCCTGTAGCACCTTTGTTTTTCCTGTTTTTTTCATTATCATTGGGAGAAGATTACAAGCTAATGGAAACGAATTCTGGAAAATAAAAAAAAAAGAGGTTTTTGTACACAACATACTCATTCACAAAAACCTCTCTCATTTTTGCAACAGTTGTTATCGTTTGAGAGATTCGAATTCATCTTTGTGGCATATTTTCAGGGTTTGAATTATTTAATAATTTCCTGTTTTAGTCACAAATTTCCTGCACATATTCCGATCAATTGAAGGGGAATTTTTAAAAACCAAGAGAGTTTTTTGTTCACAGCAGACTCATTTAAAAAATATCTCTCAGTTTTTTCACAAGTGTCACGGATCTAGAGATATGAAGGCATCTTTGGGCATCTTTGAGACCCAAATTTTCAAAAATTTGCCAAATTTCCCCAAATCTGATTTGTTATTTTTGGGTTAATTGTCTTTAAATATTTTGAGTTATCATGTAACTAATTGATGTAACTGTTTCAAATTTCAACCTAGAAGGTAGTTATGGAACTGCTTTACCTTTGTAATGATAAAAGGAAGACAAACATACAGTTTTGTGGTGGGATTTTTCACTCAAGGAGAGGCTTTTGGAGCTTTGATTTCTCAAGCTAGCATTTATAACTCTTATGTAAGTGGATGTATGTTATTGATTATATATAAATTGATAAGCCCTTTTACCTGTCATGCTTTTTCATTTCTGATCTGGTTGATTGCTCAGTCTACAATTTCATTTCCTGTTTAAAGGTTTATTCATGTAAATGCTTGTAGCCTTTGGGTGGAATTAGTATTTCATGTGTAATTTTTATGGCTTATTGGGATGTGTTTGAGCCCCAGCTTATCCAACTTGCATTATTCAGTTTTGTATTAGCTTGTGGATGTTTCTTCCTCCTTTCTGATGAAGTTTTTAATACCATAAACCAAAACCCTAAAAACCAATTTTATTCTATTTCATTTTGAGATTGTGTTAGCTTGTTCTTGTGGTAGTCTAGGAACAATTTCTAGCACTAACACTTTCATTTATTGTTCTTTATTTTTTAGCGTATGCCTCTCCGACATGAGAGCGTTGGGGTTTAGACATTATACTTCACTTGTGCACAAATATCACACCTTAAAGTAAAAGCTTGGTTTGTGACCCCAAGCTAAGCCAAAAATTTAATTTAACTCAACCAACATCATAACCTCATTTGAGGACCAAAACAATGTTGTAGTTAAGTTAGGACACTGGGGATAGGCATCCAAATAGCACCCCTTTGTCACTTACATCTAAGACATGGTTTTTGTCTTCTAGGGAAGCAAAATCCTATGGTATTTATTAACATGGTCATGACCAGTTTATTGGGGGAGTTATAGCTCAAAATGACACATCTCTTCCTGTGACCACTTTCCCATGATTATGTCGCATGTCGACACTTCAATGACGACACTTCATGAAAGTCACTAAAAAAACACCTAACTTGGAGGACCCATATGCGGAGTTTCGTATGTCCCTTTTACCTCTTCTATACACCGTTGAAAAGGTATCTGATTTAGCTAAAAATTTCTAGAAGACACCAAAGTCTGAAAATGCCTAGAAGTACCCTAAAAATGAGATTTTTTTATGTAGATGCGAGTTGCCTTAAGGAAACCCGTGTGTTCCACTTTTAACACACTACTTGTTCTACATAATACATGTGTGTTCCCTAAATACATGACTATTTACATTGAAACCCATGTATCATACGCAAGTATTGTTACTACAACCCACGTGTACCCCCTAAATACATGACTGTTGTCTCTAAAACCTACATGTTTTTCCTGTAGATGTCAAAAAAAGACGTTTCTCGAAATTCAGGTAGTTTGGGTGGTTATGCAACTGACTCCTTCAGTTGTAACTAATTTATCTTTGGCCCTCTCTCTTTAGAAAGGTATAAATAGAGGTAGGGATGTCCATGAGAGGAGACTTGAATCTTTGCATTGTTATGTTGGAGGAATTGGGACTCTCGTTCCCCCCACCTTTTCCCTAGAAGCTTTCTCCTTGTGTTTCAGAGCTTGGAGGTTGAGTTCCTTGGAGAAGAGAAGCAGTAAAATGATATCAAGGTTTCGTGAGGTGCCCAACTTGAAGAGAATGTATATTTGTACTTATTTTCATGATTAATAAAGATGTGATGTCTTTCTTCTTCCCAAATCATTCTTCAATATGTGATTGAATATTTGTTTATGATCAGATGTTTATGTTAATCAAATTAGGATTTCATATTACTTTGATTATCATTTCTTTATATGTGGTCATATTGGTTTGAGGAAGGTATAATTCATTTTTCAGGTCTCTTAGGGCAAGAGGAGCAAGAAGAGGATTGAAGGGCTGCTTGGATCAACCTTTGTTTGGATAAGGTATGAACCATTCTAATCTCTAAAATTGTTTATATATACTTGCATAACCATATGCATCTCTCTTCCAACCCCAGTACATTTATGGCCTCTTAAACCCTAGCCATAGGAAACTTTCCTCTACAACAGAAGTGGCGACTCCGCTGGGGAGAGCCTTATCTGTTTGGGGTTTCTCTATTTTTCTTCCAATATTTTGCAAGTTTTTAGGTCCTTATTTCCACTTAGGAACACCTTATCAGTCTGATAGTACACCTCCCATGCCTTCCTAAGGCAGTTTTTGGCCCTTTTTGGGCAGTTTTTGGCCCTTTTTGGGCCTTTTTCCCACTCATCTGTGATTTGCAAACTCCACAGTTGTGTGTCTAGTTTGTGCATGCGACCTTCTATACTGTCAACCCATGTATGACACACGACATGTCAGTATGGAAACCCATATATACCCCTAAAATAGTGTTTTTTTCCTCATTTTGTGGTTTTTTCTGTTGTTTGAGGGTTGTTTGGTAGGTCTTTTGGGGTCCTCTGCAAGTGCATGACTCCAAGGAGTTAGTGTCATCTCTTTTGGGTGTTCTTTATATATGTGGTAAGTCTTTTTGTAGAATTAGGGTTTTCTCTTTACTCATCCCCCCCCCAACCCCCTTTGCTTGGTTTGATTTTGGGCTTATGTTTCTGGTCAACCTTTGTTAGTGATCTTGTCTGATTTCAAAAGCTTGTTGGTGTTTGTTTCCTTCTTCTTTTATTGGTTCACTTCACCGTGCCTAAGTAGTTGACTTGTCTCTTATGCAAGCCTTCCTTCCAAGTAGGGTATATACTGACTTCAGGGAATTCTAGAGTATGTTTGGTGGTTATATGGCAGATTTCCTTTTGCTATGTTCTTGTTATCTACATACATTTAGTTTGTAGGTAGTTTTTATTTTGCATTTATAAAATAAAATAAAAAACACATGTTTTCCTTATATGCATGTAGATTAGATTTTTAGTCTAGATTGCATGGCATATCATTGTTTTTGAAAAAAATAAAAAGATATTTGTTCTTTTCTGGCCTTAAAGTTTTTATTTTGAAAAAGAAATAGAATAGTTTCTGCTTTTTGCATTTCATTTATCTTTTCTTAGTTATCTTGTTTCAACATTAAGTCAAAACACCATTGGTTTCACCTCTGCCGCCCCCTTTGAGTAATTAACATCCCTTTAAAATAAACGCTTAATATTTAATAAATTATTAGTAAGTGTTTGTTTCTAGGGACGACACACACTAGTCTAGGCTAGTGTTTTGGGTTAGGCATATGTTAACTTCCCAAAACATGGCAAACTCAAACATAGTGGCCTATCTATTAAGAAATCCAATTTTGTTGGGAAAGACATCAGAAAGCTCGTCTCACACAGGAGTCAATCATGAAGTCGTAAGATACTGAGCTATTGGAGATACCCCTCCACTTCTCAATAAAGCATACACCAGAGTTGGTGCACGTTTGGGGACTCATCCAGTACCTCCTCTTGGCCCCGTGTGGTGCCTGGTATTGTTTGGCTTTCGGGATTTGCTACCCTTCCCATGTGCATCGACTGGACTGACGACTGTTCTACCGGACTTTCTCCGCGATTTTGGTAGCCTTAGTATCTTGTCTGCTGGTATCTTACACAGGTGTAATTGGAAGGATATTTCTAGTGCACCTAGGGTAGACTTGGAAGGTAACCTCGGTAGACAATCTAGGAGGGCGATTGGGTGATTCTAGTGCTTGCACCCAGATGGCTCTTCATGAGATGCCAAGTAACTACTCTCCTTCCTTCACTAGTTAGTTTTGGGCCCTCATCATCCCAGACTTTCCTTTGGAAGGCATATGTGTTTGCTTGGCTTGATACTTAGGTCTTTTTCTAGTGGTGTGTTCTTTGTACTTTTGGTTTCCTGTCGACCTCAGACATTGTCTTATTGTTTGAAACTATTGCTAACACCCCTTTGAACACCAACCAAGAGATCCCCATGCTAGGAACTCCTTGTACTATTCCTGTCACAAGGAATGTTGGTGCTCCCTTAATGACCACCTTGAATCTACTTGGATTCACCCTAGGGATACCGGTGTGGTTGTTTTCCACTCCAACTGTACTGAATGTCCCTGATGAATCTCAAGTAAGTTCCTTATATCAAAGGCATCAAAACACTGCTTCCCCTTCACCTGTAGTTGCTTCTCCTCCTCCTTCTACCTCATGCGGTGAAAGTACTGATACTAGTAACCGACAGTCTAAAAGGATTAAAAGAAGGATGAATAGGAAGGAGACACATAAACAAGGGGGAACCCGTTCAACCTCTACAATTCAAGTTGAACCTCACCACCTAGCCTTTGTTTTTCATGATGGGGGCACCCATCCAACCTCTGAAAATCATGTTGGATCTAAGAACTTAACCTCTACAAGTCAAGTTGATCTTCACCATCCAGCCTCTGTTGATCATGCTGGTGGGATCTTCCAACCTTTCCAGGTCAAGTTGGATCCATCCACTCATCCTCTGCAGTTCATGATGAGGCCGCCCGTTCAACCTCTGTATGTCACGTTGAACCCCTCCATCCAACCTCTGCAGGTCATGTTGGATCCATCCACCCAGCCTCTAAAGGTCATGCTGGGGGCACACACTCAACTACTGCAAAGCATGTTGATCCTAACCATCCAGCCTCTATTGTTCATGCTGGTGGTGCCCATCCAACCTCAACAAGTCATGTTGGATCCAGTTTGTGATCCTCTGTAGGTCATGCTAGGGCAAATATCTCATCCTCTATGGTTCATGTTGAGGGAAAACAGTCAGCCACTGTGATTCATGTTGACACTGTTGAAAAGACTACCCATTCAAAACACAAGCCTAAGTTCCTTTGTGAGGGAGACCACCTTATTTATAAATTCCCTTCCGTCACAGAGGTACAAAGAGTTTGGTTTCATGGTCATCGCATTTTTGAACATCCTGAAGTCTCTCAACAACCAGCCTCTCTTGGTTAGGTTGGGCCCAGTCACCCAGCCTTTGGAGGTCATGCTGGGGGGGAAATCTCGGCCTATGTAGGTCATGCTGAGAGAAAATAGTCAACCACTACTGGTCATGTTGACACCGTTGAGAAAACTAGTCGTTCGACGTGAAAATTTAAGTTCCCTTGTAAGCTATGTGAGGGATATCATCTTATTCACCAGTTCCCTACTATCACAGAGGTGCGAAGAGTGTGGTCTGAGACTCAAGATTATCCTACTCCTGAACAACCTATAGTTTATCAACAATGTACTCAACCTTTGGTTGATCTAATGGTTGAACCTTCCCATTTTTTGGTTCACCCCACTCTTATTTCGAAGAATGATCCTTATGTGATTGAACCAATGTCATATTTGGTCAATCCCACTCTCCCTTTGGAGAGTGAATTTCACAAAGTGGTTGAATTGATTCCATTTTCAATCAATCCCACTCTTACTTTGGAGAGTGAAGTGTCTGCTAGTCACATTTTCTTCACTAGTAGTTCAGAAATTATTGAACAAGGGGGCACTGAAATCACTTTGGATCAACCCCCACCAAGCTCTCAGATTGCTTTCTTTTATTGGGAGAGCCTAGTTGAATCGCACCTTCTTTCTTATGCACCTTTCAAGATAAAGGTCAAAGTTGGACAATACACAATTTCTTGTTGTATTTTTAATGAAGGATCCTCAGTTAGTATCTTGTCTGCTCATTCTTGGAAAGGCATGGGATCTCCCAGCCTTGTGTTGACTACTAGTCAGTTACTGGTGTTTGATAGAAGAACTAGTATAGCCTTGGGAATTCTTGCTCAAACACCTATTACTCTAGGTGGGAAGACCATCTTATTTGATTTCATGGTGATAGAAGACCCCTTGGACTTCCATATGCTCCTCAGATGTGATTATGTCTATGCCATTCAAGCTATGGTGTCAACATTATTTCATGTGATGTACTTTAATCATGGCGAAGAAATTGTCACTATCAATCAGTTGGATTTTCTTGATCCCTATCCTGACCCAAATAGAGACCAGGTCTTTCCTTTATTGATTCCCAGTGTTTCTATAGACACTACCCTGCCACGGGTGAGCTATGTGGCCACATTTCCTTTGCATTCAATTGCTACTAAGAAGTAGCCTCTGTTTTCATGATTACCTTCTCGGGACTTGGTCCCAGCAATTGACCAAGTGAGTCATCCTATACAAACTGTGGAGCCTGCTCTCCACTTTATCGATCCATTTGAAATTTTAGACATGTGTCCTATCTCGAATGATCTCTTTCCTTTGGATGAAGTCTTCCTAGAGTATTTGATACAGTATGATATTCTTATGGATGTTGGTTCAGTTGTGACTAAATATAACCTTGATTTTCTTAGTAATCCTGATATTCCCATGGATAGGTGTTTTTATGTTAATCTTGTTGAGTCTTATGACTCTCCCATCAAACAACAAGTCAGTGATCCTAATGAGTTTGATTTTTCTTATGAATTTGTCAACTCCTATGATAGTAAGTTTGTTCATGCAGACTCTATCTCCCTTGTTGATTTTTTATTTTCTTCTGATGTTGATCTTATCGATTATAAATCCTTGGTCCTTGGAAATATAGAGTCCTCTTTCGTTGATTCTGCCTTGACTACACATTTTGTAAAATATAGCAAATTCGCATGTGTTTATGCCAAAGTGACCTGCATCAGATATTTTCTTCTGAATGTGATTTTGATGTTGTTGTTTCTTGGAGATAGGATTTGTAGTTGGATCCACAACTGTTTACTAACCTCATCTTGTTGTTTAAGATGTAACTGCAATGCATGTACCCTACTTGTGTTTATGAGCCTGATGCCAGCTTCCACGCTTTTAGCTCATTGTATAAACCCTCATCTCTGTTCTCATCATTGCTCAGCCTTGTACTATTTTTCCTTTACAACTTGACACCTTTTAACTTGACAAGACGTTCCACGAGTGTCTTTATCCTGCTCATGTTCCTTGCATTATGCATAGGTTTTCTCCTCACACTTGGAATTAGTTTCACCTGTCTCTGACACTCATCTCCTCGCATTTAGAGCATTCTTTCTGCTCTCCTCTGAGCTCGTTAAAAATAGTAAGGAGGTCGCGAGTTTACTTTTCCGAACTCGTTAAAACTTCATGGGAAATCTATGGAGTTCCTTTAGGCCCAGGTCTGACTCCTCAAAATAGACTTGACTACCGAGTAAACTTCTTCGTTTAGACTCTTTAAGAATAAGTGAATGGGCATCCACATTGGTGGTAGTTTATCACTTTTTCGGACCATGTGGAATAGTTACGAAAAAGGAGCACTCTCTTTTCTTCGAAATTGTGAAGAGTATTCTCAAGCATATGTTTATCACTTTTCCAGACCTAAGGGACTAAACTTATGGAAAAGGAACACCCAGTATGAGCTTAGTTTTCTCTTTTTCATGCTCGAGACCAAAACATGAAAAATATTATGAGCGTACTTTATGTCTTTGTCATGCTCGCTAAAACCTAAAGAACAAAGCATCGAGTTTACTGTTGTAAGCCCCATTTCTCATAATCAAATGGATCTTTCCGAGTGATCTTTCCTTCCTTCACACTCATTAAAATCAGGCTACATGCCACTTCTAAAGGTGCGTCAGTCTGGTGATAGTTTACCCCTTTTTCAGACCTTGCCGACTAACTACAAAAAAGGCATACCTTAGTTCATCTATGCTAAGAGAGTTCTCCTCTGTATTGTTTTACACTTTTTTGGACTTAGGAGACTAAATTTTCGAAAAATCATCCCCCTAGAGTCTTCTTTGGAGCTTTCAAACTCTCAAAACTATGAAAACACTGTCAAGCATTCACTAATTCTGGCTCATAAAATCCACGAATCAATGCTTTATCAAGCATTATTTTGTCTCTTCTTCAAGCTTGCCAAAAATGAAGAAGGTCCTGAGTTTGATTTCTTGGACTAGTTAAACCTTTACAAGAAAGAGGGAAAGGAAGTTCATTCACATGTATTTTACATCATGGCAGCAAGTCTTGTCTCCTTGAACAAAGCACCAATTTTGAGTCTATCAACAATTGGGTCTCAATTTTTTACCTTATCTCTATTCATAGTTTTTACTCCTCCAGTTGGTCACCTTTCCAATTATATGGGGAATCTGTCAATGTCTCCTACATTGCAAAGTTGCATTGTGGATCCCTATGTGTCAAAATCTGCCTAAGTCATTTTTTTTTCATGCTCACTGTTCAAGGATTAAACCTTTGTCAGCCATTCTTCATTTCCCTTGACCTTTTGTGTCGACCATTCCTGGTATCAGTTCATTACATCAGTCTTTGGTGGTCCTTTTCATGAAATTTTGTATGAATTCCAGATCCATTTAGTCTTTGACTTACCTCGTGTTGGATGATGAAGGATGCCTTAATGCCTTCCTTCCAACGGATATCTTCCTATTGATTGCAACACCTCTTTCTCTTGGAATGAGATTTAGATTTTTATGAGAGTACCTTGGGGATTGCAGTCATCAGTGGCAATTTTCCTCGCTATTGAGTAGTGGGAATACATTATTGTCTCCTACTCGATGGATTCTTCAAGTGTTCGAATTCAAGTCCTTGTATTCACACTTGTTAGAATGTACTAGGTACCTTGGGGACCATTTTCATTAATGGTGGCTTCCCTCATGTTTGTTAATGGTTCTCATTACTGACCAATAATCAAACAGTTTCTTCCATGTTTGACTTCATCTCCTTTATTCACATTGTTAGGATTCCTACCTTTTTGGGTGGTTTGGATTGAAGACCTTGGGCCGAAAGTATCATCATCATTTTTTGCTATTTCCTGAGTTGCGCAAGACCTTGTCACACTTCATATGACATTCTACTGAGGCATAGATCCACCTTACATTTTTGTGGCTATGATGAATTGTTGAGCATGGAACCACTTTGTTCATTTGTGGCCATGACTCATTTAGATTTTATATGGCACCTTTTTGCATACTGAGTGACCATGATAGTTTCATCAGTTATACATATGTTGGATCTGCCTGTATCTTTATGGTGATGATTTATATATGGAATTGTATGTCCCAGAGATCATTTTTGTTTGACATTTATCTCTCTTTTGGGTACCTTTGTTCGAGCCTTTTGATCTTGGATTCTCTGCTCTCTCCATACTCAGTTGTTTCCTTTATAATTTATTTAGGGTATCATATTACCCTTTAACCTCATGCATTAGGGGGCATCTTTTATAGCTCAAAATGGCACATCTCTTCGTATGACCACTTTCCCATGATTTCGTTGCATGTCGACACTTCATGAAAGTCACTGAAAAAAACCTAACTTGGTGGAACCATATTCGGAGTTTTGTAACTATGTTTTACCTCTCCTTTGCATTGTTGGAAATTTATCTGAGTCAGCTAAAACTTTCTAGAAGACACCAAATTTTGAAAATGACCAGAAGTATCCTAAAAATGAGATTTTTTATGTACACGCGAGTTGCTTTAAGGAAACCTGCGTGTTCCACTTTTTACACATGACTTGTTCTACATAATACCCATATGTTCTCTAAATATGTGACTGTTTATATTGAAACCCACGTATCATATGCAATTATTGTTACTACAACCCGCCTGTACCCCCTGAATATGCGACTATTGTCTCTGACACCCGTGTGTTTTTCCTGTAGATGTCAAAAAAAGACGTTTCTCGAAATTCATGTAGTTTGGGTGGTTATGCAACTGAATCCTTCAATTGTAACTGCTTTGTCTTCGAACCTATTTCTTCAAAAAGGTATAAATAGAGGTAGGGAGGTCCATGAGAGGAGACTTGAATCTTTTCATTATTATGCTGGAGGAATTGGTACTCTCATTCCCCCCACCTTTTCCCTAGAAGCTTTCTCCTTGTGTTATAGAGATTGGAGGATGAGTTCCTTGGAGAAGAGAAGCAGCAAAACCATATAAAGGTTTTGTGAGGTGCCCAACTTGAAGAGAAGGTATATTTGTACTTATTTTCATGATTAATAAAGATGTGATGTCCTTCTTATTCCCAAATCATTGTTCAATATGTGATTGAATCTCCGTTTATGATCAGATGTTTATGTTAATCAGATTAGGATTTCATATTACTTATATTATTATTGATTTATGTGTGGTCCTATTGGTTTGAGGAAGGTATAATTCATTTTTCAGGTCTCTTGGAGCAAGAGGAGCGAGAAGAAGATTGAAGGGTTTCTTGGATCAACCTTCGTTTGGCTAAGGTATGAACCATTCTAATCTCTAAACTTGTTTATATATACTTGTAGAACCATATGTATCTCTCTTTCAACCTTAGTATGTTGATCTCCTCTTAAACCCTAGCCATAGGAAACTTTCCTCTACAACAATGGGGCCTCCCACTCTGCGGGGGTAAGCCGCAACGAAGGGGTTTCAAAAGTCAAGGTGGAATACCACACTCCATTTTGTATCCAAGGATAACCCTTCATAGTCCTCCTTATGCATCTCGAGAACCATATCAGGTGTCACGGACCAAAGGGATGAAGCGCTGAGAAACCATGTTGAATGTGTCATGAACAAGGTAGCGTAGTTTCCAATATTTTAGGGCTATTTTACCCAAGGTCCCTATCAGTAGTGGGATTCTCTTAGACTTTGGTTCTTATATTTTGTATTTTTTTACTGTGGATTTCACCACCCAGCAAAGGATACAATTTGTGAGGGGATTCCATATTGTATCTAGGATATTTCTTGCTCTTATACCCCATAGGTTAGTTCATCATTTTCTTTATAGGTAGTTCTTCTTGTTTGTTTTATGGACACTTTGTTGTAGACTCACCTGTTGTGACATGATGTTGCAGTTTAGTTCTAGAACTTTTTTTTGGCCTGTGTGCCACCATTTATCATCTCTCATTCTCCACACTCAGCTGTAGTTGGAATTTTGAGCTTGTGTTTGAAACACTTCATCCTTCATTCATTATATATCACACCATCACACCACCATTTCTCCACCACACTAATCCCAAATACTTAGGGGGAATACCCCTCAGTTCAGTTCCTTGAACCACCATCGTTAGATCCATATTCAGTATCACACACCACCTTCAGATCCATACACTGCGTTTAAGTCAAATTCATATTCCTAGCAATTTGAACCTACCTTATTCACTAACCCATCTATTCCCATGGTTGGTGCACCTTTGAACCCCTTCCAGGTGGGATTTTTTATAGTGGACTTCTGGCCACTCCACCTATCATAGCGGGGATCCCTTTTGTCAAACCTACAAGTCCTGGTCCTAGTGGTCCCCTCGCCACCGCACATAGTGATGTTGGTCCACTGCCCACCAGTGGTGGCCCCACTCCAGCCACCATGGCTCACACCATACCTACATTTATGCATGGGGGAATGGACCTTCTACCACCATTATGGCTATTCACATCATTCTAGTGACTACTTATACTGTCAAAAGTCATCCCTACCAACCCTTATTTTCATGTTGCAACTACATGCTCGTTGGCCCCAGCACCATTACTGGCCCTCCTATATCCAGTCCAGGTCATAGTCTACCATTCATGGCTAGTCTCAACCTGCCTGATTTGGAGAGGTTGACAAATGAACCCATCCATCATGACTCGTTGTGGCCTCCCATGCCTACCAAAATCCCTTAGGACATCCCTAAGTTTGAGGAAAAGGTGGAAGAAGACCCTGAGAACCACATTCTATCCTTCCACTTATGGTATTCCTCTAATAGCATAGTGGACGACTCTATCTGATTATGGTTATTCTAGCACTCACTCACTAGTGTTGTGGCCAAATGGTATGTTGAATTGCCCCATGCCACTTATCCTATTTTTTTCTTGTTAGCCTCTATGTTCCTCTAATACTTTCAGCTACCCTTCTGTTACGATGAGGGCATGGAAATCCTATTATCTTATAGATAGAACACTACTACCTATATCATGGATCACATCCATGAGTGGTTTCATCGTCATAGTTTGTGCAAAATCCAGTTAGATAACAATATTTTCCTTTATTGATTTCTTAAAAACTTACTCCCCCCTATCGACAAGGATGTTGCATCCGAGCGCCCACAAACTCAGTAAGAAGCAATCCTCAAAGCCCATTAGTTCGACCTTATCTATGCCCAATAAGGTTACCTTTAAATTATCATACCTTATGCTCCTTGTGTTGTCTCCTCACTATGTGATACACCTAGGGCATCCCATGTCATTGATGGAGTCATTAGCTCTATCACCTAACACCCCCACCTATACACGACCTCTCTTTTGATGCCACCTCACTCTGGCAATGCCCCCAGTGTGTCACAACCTGGCTATGCCCTTGAATTTTCATGCTCAGTATGGATCCACACCTTCTTATGCATCTCCTGCACATGTTCCTCGTGTTCATGGAACAAATTTCCTAGCACCTATGTGTAATGGCTAGACTATAGGATTTGCATCCCCTCTAGCTACTCCTGCCTACTACCCACCACCTGTGTACCCTACATATGCTTCGGCCCTGACTCCTCATGTTCCTCAAGGATAGTTCTATGCTTAGAAGGACCTCCCTAACCAACCCACCCCTAATAACCAACAAGGTCAGAGAATAATACAAAGAGGTAGGAACCAGGAAAACAACCAACCTCAAGGGGGAAGTCAACAACCTAGCCCTCCTAACAACAACGGAGCTAACATCCATGAACAGAACCCCTGGGTTCCACCTATACCTAGGAATAACACATAGTTATAAATTAACCATCTGTGTACCATTTGTGATTTCTATGTCCATTATACATATGAGTTCCCCCAGATACATCAAGTCTGCCACTTATTACAAGCTAAAAATCAACGTGAGACCAATGCTACCACTCCGGCATAGTTGAACCCATCCCTACAAGGTCCTTCACCTATGGTGTTGCAGAACCCATTACTGAACCAAGGAATATTAGTTTCAACCCTACCCTTGGTACCACACAATACCACAACCACTTTTGCGGGTCAACCCATTGATCCTGGTGTCCATCACCTTTTGACATTGTCCTATGATGTCAACTTACAAACTCGATAAAACCAATATGGATCCACCATAGAAACTATTAATCCTTCCATGGAATCTACCTCCACTGCTCTCAATATTTCCTTACATTTGCTGAGACCCCCCATGGACAGGACTTCCAAAGTCCCTCGGTTTGCTTTCATGTGTCACATTGTGAACAACCCCACTACTGGAACCACTCTAAATTACTGTATCATCGATAACTTGTCCCAATCTCCCTCTTTCATGTCTGCTCTAGAAGTCTTAAGAACTTGTACTTCGCAATGCAAATCTTTGTTATTCGCTTTAGGTGTTGTCAACCCCTCTGATTCCAAGTTGATCACTTTTGAATTCGATCATGGAGAACCCTGGATGGCATCATTCATAGCCTTCCAAGTTCTGGTCACTATTCAGGATTTGGTCATTCATCGATGCATCATCAATGAGTGGGAATCCACTTACGTTATGTCAACCTTTGTTTGGCAGAAACTCGGATCCCCAGCCCTTCAACCTTCAACAACTATTTTTTGTGCTTACGATGACCGTGCTGCTCAACCACAAGGCATTCTCTTAAATGCCTCTATTGAGTTATCCATAAAAACTATGTTGATTGAAATTGAGGTTTCCAACACCAAACTCAATTACAACCTCCTCCTTGGACATAGTTACATGTACGCAATGCGAGCCATTGCTTCTACCATCTTTCGACTCTTGTTGTTCCCCCATGATGGGAATATCGTGATTATTGACCAATTGACATATTATGATCCTAAAGGACCAACCATCATGGAGCATGTCCTCCCTACTATTGACACCACCATCGAAAAAATATCCATCCCTTCCCTATCTTTCATTGGTCCAGGCCTATTTACCAATGCCCCTTTAACAGAGACATTTTTGTCCCTCCCACCTCCCCCTTCAATGGCTAACATACCGAATTTGTGCACTATCAAATCCAGTAACATTCCAAACTCCTCGCAACCTTAGCCACAACCCCAACTATAGACCCCAAGAAATTATTTGGGTTCATTCCCCTTTCACACGATCCCCTTCCTCTTTCCACCTTCTAGAATTGTGAGTAATATAGTCATGGATACTCTCAACCTTTCGAGCTTCACTTTAGGTATTCTTGTGTGGTACCTTGATCCACCCACCCTCCCCTTGACACAAAAAATCATGTTGACACCAGTCCAAACTATTGATAATGTGTCACACCCACATCCTAGTACACAACCAACCACTTTTGCATCTACTCCTACCCCCCCTCCTCCCACGAAGATTGGGGGCAAGGCATCAAAAACCCTGGTAGTTCCATGTCCACCTCTTGCTTATGCTTTATGCAATGTCCTTAGGCATGTGATGCAAAATTGTCATGATTTTCCATTCCTTTGCACCCACATGTGCATAGTAGTCGAGACTTAAAACTCTCCAGTTCTCAATGTACCAACCATTCCTACGATTAAGAACAAATCGCTATGAACAAACCACTCGTGTGTAGTTTTTGGACTATATGGTCATTATTCCCATCATTTCCTAAACCTGTCCGAGTACTATTCTCTCCTCAGTGACCTTTGTAAGCACTTCTGTGAGTTTGAAATCATTGTCCTTGAGTAGATCCACCTATAGGCCTCTTCCTCGGACACCAATAACACCATTTATATGATCCTTACTTCCAGTAGTCCTTCCCCCTCCTCGTTGGTGTAATATCCCTCTGATCTATCCAGGCGTTACTTTCACAATGAAGAAGAGATCCTCGAATCTCTTTCGACTCCTAAATATCCTTGGGATGATCTACACCATTGATCTTCTTCATCCCTGATGAACCTTCCTCATAATTGGACCAATTTGTTGTCGAAGCGAAATACTTCATCCATGGAATTGTCGATTGGTTTAAAAACCCAATCTCAGCACTTGACACATTTGAAGAAGGTGACATGGCCAATATCCAACCAACCATTAAATTCAATATCTCAACAAAACATGGGATGGGCGAGGATATTTTGCTCAATGCCTCATGCTCCCCTAAGGAAGTCACCACTTACAAAACACTTTTTCAGAAATTTCATGATATTTTTTCTTGGTCCTACACTGAGATGCATGGGATTGATCCATATATTGTTGAACATCGCATCGACACAAGGTTCGATTTTTCCCCTGTTCTCTAAAAGCAGCGACCCATTCAACCATCAAAGGCCCCTGTCGTCAAAGCTAAGTTAAAAAAATCGCGCAAAGAAGGCTTTATATACCCCATCCTGTATACCACTTGGGTTTCCAATCCTGTTCCCGTTAACAAAAAACAAGGAACCATTCATTTCTATATTGACTTCCGATATGTGAATTTGGCTTATCCCAAATACAACTTCCCCACGTTCTTTATTGACCAAATCATCGATGCATGTGATGGTCATGAAGTATATTCCTTCATGGATTATTTTTTAGGTTATAACCAAATACAGATCCGCAAAGAAGATTAGTACAAAACCTCTTTTACTACCCCCTGGGGAACTTTTGTGTATTGTGTCATGTTGTTTGTCCTTAAAAATGCTTGACCCTCTTTTCAATAAGCCTGTTGGCACAACCTTGCCAGCAAAACCAATTGATAGGGGTTACCACTCTGTCGATACTCGTTCACCGTGATCTCCCTGAGCATCGGTCTAGACAGTTTTTACCCTTCCCGACAACACCCGCGAAGCGGCTGAAGTCTCACCCGAGACGTTCGAGGGAGAGCTGTCGAAACCAAGTTTCCACATAATAGAGGAGGACTATGGGCATCAACAATTCATCAACTTATCTAACAGATCTGAACATTTGCTCAACCATTAATAGGACCATTCATCATTGCTCATAACCAGTCACGCCATTCATTCATAACCACAGTAGCATACTTATGCACAAACAGATCTAGAAAAATAACATCATTTAGAAGCAAAAAGCATCAGATCATAGATCCATGTTGCACATTCAATAATTGTTCATCATTAGATTGCAGAAACAATAAGACAGAAAAAGATAAAAGAAACAACAATTCAGATCAACTCATGTCTTGTCATATTACTTATGCACAACAATCCACATATTCAAAACAATCCAAAATTCAACAAGTTCACTCAGTTGCTCATATCTATCTCCGTCTTAGTCTCAGTATCAATATCCATCGTATGTATTTACATTTTCAATTCTAATTCTATTTATAGGCTTGCGCCTTTACATTGAAGGTCCACTTCTAACTAAATCTTAACCAATTCTTAACTAAATCTACAAAATAATTACCAATATCCATAAAATATGGTCCAAAGTACAAAAAGGTGACACAAAATATACAAAATATTATATTCTTCGCTTACGTGCCGATCTTCCTCTTGCACGGTGTCTTTTGATCTTGTGCAGCATCTGTGATGTTGCACAACTAATGTGTCCAAAACCCCTGCCAACAGGCCCCCAACACAATATTGTGGCTCTCCCTCAAGCCACGCTTAACTTGATATAATAAACTCAGCAATATTGGATTTAAAATCTGCAAACTATTGAATGATCACTTTGACCTACTCCTTGACCCATTCAGTAATCTCCTAGATAAAATTTAGATCACAGTTTACAAGGTGCTCAAACATCTTTGCGGCAATGTTTGTCTTTCCTTCTTGTACAGCTTGGAGTGAAGAGACTGCTTTCATCGATAGCTGCACTCCAATCTCCTAGAACTCATCTAACTATGCATTGTGTTGCTGCTGCCTTTCTCTTACGCTTGCAACTCGATGTTGCAGCTCCTTTAGTTCCAGTGCCTTGGTGATATGCATCATAAATGGCATTTCTTTGAGAAACATCTTCAAGGTTGTTAAAATTTTCATATGCTTAGCTAAGACATCAGTATTTCATTTCATCTTTCATAAGAAAAGCATATAAACAGGATCACTAAAAGATAGACAAGCACAACCATACAAAAGGAACACAAATATTTATCTTGGGAAAAACCCAGCAAAAGCTTCCTCAATATAGATGCCCCAAAAAGATAAAAGATAAAACCAGCAAGGAGATCAAAGCCTGATTCTCCTCCTTCTCCAACTACTTCTCTTCTCCACTAATGCGCTACACAAGTGAGAGTGTGTGTCTCAAATGAGGAGCACCACACCTCTATTTATATTCATCCGTTCACTTTAACTAACTCATTCGACACGTAGGCTCGAGTTAAATCATGTAGGCTCGAGTTACACATGTAGGCTCAAGTAACCACACTAGGATGCTAATGGCCCACCTTTACAATTATAGGGGACTACCTCATGACTCTTATTAGTTCTTCCGATTAGAAGCATCGGGGTACAAAGTAATACAAGTGGTTCTCCCGGTAGGACCATCGGGGACCACAAAAGATACATATAGAATATTCTTCGAAGTTACAATATTTCAACACTCCCCCTTAACGAGAAGGGTATTCTACAACAACATCAACAACAACAAAAGTAGGAGAGAGATAGAGGACATCATCAACATCAGCAGGGTAACACATATATAAATCATTGGAAGCTTTTCAACATTATGTAGTCTTCATCTTCAATATTCAGTCTTCATCATCATTAATACTTTGACTGCTTCGATCAGCAACATCTTCAGCACTACGACCTTTCGATCAGCAACATCATCTTCAGCACTTTGACCTTTCGATCAACAACATCATCTTCAACACTTTGACCTTTCGATCAGCAACATCATCTTTCGCACTTTGACCTTTCGATCAGCAACATCATCTTCAGCACTTTGACCTTTCGATCACCAACCTCATCTTCAACACTTTGACCTTTTGATCAGCAACATCATCTTCAGCACTTTGGCCTTTCGATCAACAACAACATCATAATCATACTCTGATTTATTTATTTTTTGATCATAAACATCATCATCATCATACTCTGATCTTTCAATCAGAAACATCATCATGAAAACATCATCATCATCAAAACATCATTATTATCAAAACATCAACATCATCAAAACATCAACATCATCATCATCAAAACATCAACATGATCCTTCCTTTCGGAATTACGGGATCAACATGTCTATGGTACTCAGACGATCGTTCCTGTCGGAATTACGGGATTTAGGTCTTTACAGAGTTACTAACGATCCTTCCTTTCGGAATTATGGGATCAACACATCTGTAGAGCTCAGACGATCCTTCCTTTTGGAATTACGGGATCAAGTCTTTATGGAGCTACTAACGATCCTTCCTTTCGGAATTACGAGATTTAGGTCTTTATGGAGTTACTAACGATCCTTCCTTTCGGAATTATGGGATCAACACATTTGTGGAACTCAGACAATCCTTCCTATTGGAATTACGGGATCAATTCAATGATCCTTCCTTTCAAAATTATGGGATTTAGGTCTTTACGAAGTTACTAACGATCCTTCCTTTCGGAATTACGGGATCAACACATATGTGGAACTCAGACAATCCTTCCTCTAGGAATTACGGGATCAACACATGTTCTCGAGTACCAAAGTCACTGGATCCGTTCTGAACCGAAGTTCAAGGATGATACAATCCTACCACATTCACAGGGACCGAGATCTCCGGATACATTTTGAGCCAAGGTTCAGGGATGATGCAATCCACCACTTTCACGGGGGCCGAAACCTCCGGATACATTTTGAACCAAGGTTCAGGGATGATGCAATCCACCACTTTCATGGGGGCCGAGACCTCCGAATACATTTTGAACCGAAGTTCAGGGATGATGCAATCCTACCACTTTCACGGGGGCCGAGACCTCCGGATACATTTTGAACCGAGGTTCAGGGATGATGCAATCCTACCACATTCATGGGGGGCGACACCTCCGGATACATTTTGAACCGAATTTCAGGGATGATGCAATCCCACCACATTCACGAAGACCGAAGTCACCGGATCTATTTTGGACGGATGTCCCAGGATGATACAATCCCTCTTCATTCTCGAGGACCGAGGTCACCAGATCACTTTTGGACAGATGTCCCGGGAGGATACAATCCCTCTTCATTCTCGAGGACCGAGGTATCTGGATCACTTTAGGGAAAGTGCCCAGGGATGATACAATCCCACTGCAACATCACTACTCCCCCTTTCGAGGAAGGTATTTTTGAACAACACCAAGCTTGTCTCGAAAGTGTTTGAACTTTACCTGAGACAGAGGCTTCATCAGTACATCATCATTCAAACAATCATCATCTACATCTTCAATATGTCAATACTAAATTATCACCATATGTATCTCCAGTATGTGAATACTGAAAGCATCATCATCTATATCTTCAGTATAGAAATACTGAATCATCATCATCTACATCTACAGTATGTAAATACTAAAACATCATATATATCTTTAGTATGGGAATACTGAAACATAATCATCTACATCTTATCTCGTATGTAGAAATACCGAATTTTTATGTGTTACAATCGGAACACAGGGTTCTCTGTCATCACAAATCTGGTTATCACATAGAATCATTGTAGTATCCATATTCAAGTCAAAGAGACCTAATATCAGCTTCCAAATCCATATGACTTCACAACTTAGCAAAGCAATCTACTATGTATTTTGCTTCAGCCGTGCTACGAGAAACACTGGATTGTTTCCTACTAAACCATGAACTCATAGCAGACCCCAAACAAAAGCATCTACCTAATGTGCTTTTCTCATCTGAGATACTTCCAGCCCAATCTGCATCTGTGTAGCCATACAATCTATACTCATGGCTACCATCATAGTATAGACCAAAGTCTATAGTCCCTTTCAGATATCTCATCACATGTTTTGCGGTTACTAGGTGAACCCGTCTTGGTTGAACAAGATATTGACTTATGGTGTTCACAGCAAAACAAATGTCTGGTCTGGAATTTGTTAGGTACATTAATGACCCAATGATCTGTCTGTAATGAGTCACATCCACTAACTCTGATGAGTCATCAGCTAACAGCTTCAGGTTGGATTCCATGGGTGTGGCCATGGATTTGCATTCCAACATATTGAATCTCTTCAATATCTGTACCACATACTTTCCTTGGTTGAGAAAGATTTCTTCTGAACTTTGTCATATTTCCAGACCTAGGAAATAGTGCATTAACCCAAGGTCTTTCATCTCAAATTATTCTGCTAGTTTCTTCTTGCTTTCCATGATCTATTTCTCCTTCCCTGTTAAGATTAAGTCATCCACATATAATAACAGGATGACAGGTTCATCTTATACAACCTTAAGATAAAGGTTAGGATCATATTTACTTTTGTTAAAGCCCATAATTGATAGGAAACCGTCTATCCTTCCATACCAAGCTCTGGGAGCTTGCTTCATGCCATAGAGGGCCTTCTTCAACTTACATATATGAGTCCATCTATCTTCAACTTCAAATCCTTTCGATGTAAAACTCTTCCCCAATCATACCATTAAGGAAGGATTGTCTTTACTTCATCATGGAAGCAACTACCATCATAGTTCTGAAGGAAGTGTACCTTGCTTCCTGGAGTAAGTGTCTCTTCAGAATTAATTCCCTCTTTCTTATAGAAACCTGTAGCCACAAGTATTTCCTCACTTCTATCAGTGACATATTTTATCTTGCAAATCCATTTGTAAGATACCACATTCTTGCTTTCTAGTTTGAGTACTATATCCCAAACATCATTCTAGTATTCTTTTATCATAACATCTTCCATGAGTTCATCTTGTCAGATCATCAACATATCCTAGTCTTCTGCATTCAACTTTGAAGGTTGGAACCCAAAAGTCTCGATCCATCATGAAGCTGTCCATCATGTCGTACCGTGTCGAACTCAGATATCTTCTGTAGTCACTCCCCCTAAAGTGGAGTATTATCTTCCTTCTTCATTCTATACAGGTGGTTCTATGCTTGATATATACTGGTCAATAGAGTATGTCATGTCATAGTCTATTCTTTCTGAGGCAAATCATGAACCTTGCTTTGTACACTTGTTCTTGTATATCCATATGGAGGATACTACATACTTTCCTTTATGTCTCAAAATCATACCGTATACATCACTCCCCATGATCAACTATTATTCTTTGATCATAGCCTCTTTCATAGCATTCTTTTCTTCATCTTTAGTTATCTCTCATACCCATGGTAGTCTTCATCCTTTGAGGTGGATCTACCGCTCTTTGAATCTCTTTCTTCCGTCATGGTGTCTCTGACCCTGGGAGCTTCATATTCATGTTTATTGAATTGTCATCACTTGTTCTTTGGAACAAGTCTCATCCTTGTTTTCTTGTAGGAGGTTATAGAGGACCTTTCCTACAATTCAAATGCACCAGTTGCATGGTTAGAACTATTTCATAAATCATATGCATAACAACAAATTCTTATGCATCATGCAACTATTTAGCCAATACAACATTCATCCATATCTCACAGAAACTTTCTAGACTAATCCAATATGTCAGCAAAGAGGTTTGATAAGTAGCAATGGAGAGTTGTATAGCACCATGAGATACTTACCCATCATATGCATATTAGTAGTATACAGTCATTAATGCAAACAATCTATCATGCATAACACATCAACTGAATATAATCAAATGTAAAACAACATCATGAAATGACAATTGAATACTTATCTTTTATTTGTTTCATGGGTAGACTCCATCTTGATCATTCTGCTTTATCATCATTTCTTATCCAAATGATATTAAGATGGATAAGAGGTTCGTCAAGAATTGATTTCTTCATATTCCTCATCGCTTGAGGGATCTTCTTTGAATGGTGATAGCTTGATCTTCAATTTGCTCCCATCTTTCTTCTTCTCTTCTTATGAGATGAGCTTCTTCTTCTTCCCAAAGTCAACTGAAAGTAATCACTTTCTTATGGTACACATTCCTCGCATGAATGAATCCCATGATCATGGGAGGCCATTCAAGGTGGCTATCACCACTTCTGCATTCTCTGCTTCTTCTTCTACTGCTTCAAGATGTTATGCATTCTGGATCTTCACATTCTTCAACTGTTTTCTCAAATCCATCTTTTGAATTATGTTCTTATCTTCAACTAGCTTGATCAAGAAATCAAACATCTTCGGTGTCTTTAGGGAAGACACTTGTGGTACAAGTTGATCCGTGACTGAATCAACAGTGATCTTCTTGGCCTTGATCAATTTCTTCTTGTGTAAGGCTTTGAGGCTCATCTCCCTTTAGAACTGGAACCTCTCTACTCATGTAGGTGTCCAATTCATTTTCTTCGGAGAGATCAAATACTTTCATGCTTGGAAGTTTTCAACTTCACCAAGCTTATCATCAAGCTGATGTGATAGATCACTTTGAAATGAGAACCTCAAATGCAAATAGCAAAAGATTAGATCTTACCGATTTGAGGTGTCCGTCCTGCTTCCGAACCTGGCTGATCTAGGGTTTGTCAGAGAAACACTAATTTTCAAAACTTGGAATCTTTTAGATCTGATTGGATAGAAAGATATATCTCTTCAAATGGATCTGTCCAATGTACTCCTTTTTTTAAAACAGTGGAGGGAAGCTCCTGGAACATGAAGCCCTAGTTTTCCAATTTCTTCTTCAGAAATTCCTATTACTGTTTCTATGATATCTCCGAAATTGCGGCTCCTCTGTGTCTGAAATTTTGCACTGAGGTAACCTCACATGTCCCTGATCCAACACCCCAAGTTTCATCAGAGTTGGTTTCACCAATTTGGATTTATGATCATTTTCCCAAGGTGACCTATTACAGGACTGTTCAGAACAGTGAAGTTGTACGGCATGCCACGTGTCACTGGTTCATCTTCAGATTCTTAAATTTGGATCACGGAAGTACAGTCCATTTTTTTTTTGGAAAATCTTCATGAATTCCATTTGGACCTTTGTATCCCAAGCTATAGCAATTTTCCCTAGGTGTCCTGTTTAGGGATGAATTTTGGAAGAGGTTGGAACCCTAACTTGGAGGGATCATATCTCCTAGAATATAGTGAATCTGAGGCTGAATTTTGGACACAGTGTTCATCAGGATTTTATGTTCGGTATTTGAAATTTTCATCTCTTGAAACTTCTCTAATTATGGGATATGTCGAATATACCAAAACTTAGCATTTTTAGTATTTAGGGTTTTTCTAGCTCGGGGTCAAACTAGGGTTTGACTTTCCTAAAGTTTCACCCAACCAAAAATCTTGATCCAGGTCTCTAAACTTAGATTTTGATGAGGAGATAAATCCTATGTTGGGCTCACTCAAAAATTATTCTTCTGCAAGAAGCCCTAATTTCCCATACGGAAAACTGAAAATGCTCGGAATCGAATTCCGCTTCAACAGAAAGATGCGCCCTTCAATGGAGAGTTAGCCTAGCCTTATTTTGCTGATTGATTGTGGAGAGAGAACCAAAAATTAAGAATCCCTATATTTTGTAGCTGCATAATGTCTTCTTTTCAGGGTGGCTCTGATTCCATGTTAAAATTTTCATATGCTTAGCTAAGACATCAATATTTCATTTCATTTTTCATAACAAAAGCATATAAACAGGATCACTGAAAGATAGACAAGCATAACCATACAAAAGGAACACAAAGATTTATCCTGGGAAAACCCTAAAGGAAAAAACCTAGCAAAATATTCCTCAATATAGATGCCCCAAAAAGATAAAAGATAAAACCAGCAAGGAGATCAAAGCCTGATCCTCCTCCTTCTCCAGCTACTTCTCTTCTCCACTAATGCTCTACACAAGTGAGAGTGTGTGTCTCAAATGAGGAGCACCACACCTCTATTTATATTCATCCATTCACTTTAACTAACTCATTCGGCATGTAGGCTCGAGTTAAATCATGTAGGCTCGAGTTACACATGTAGGCTCAAGTAACCACACTGGGTTGCTAATGACCCACCTTTACAATTAGAGGGGACTACCTCATGACTCTTATTAGTTCTTCCGATTAGAAGCATCGGGGTACAAAGTAATACAAGTGATTCTCCCAGTAGGACCATCGGGGACCACAAAAGATACATATAGAATATTCTTCAAAGTTACAATATTTCAACAAGGGTCGCCAATTGTCCATTTGCTTCTTGCAACTGTGCAAACAGATTCTCTAGTTGCTCATCCTGCACTATGTTTTCCCAGACTTGCGTAGTGGCATTTGTTACCTTTTTGGCATCCTGCTCTAACTCATCGAACTGTGTTGCCAGCTCTTCGATCTCATCCTTCCTCGTGGATATATGTTCTAATGGCATGGAGGGGTGTATCAATGCATCCAAGATGTTGGTTTCAGTCTGTAGCTACTCAATAACAACTCCAAGTTTCTTCACTCTGGCTACCACATCCAGCTCTGTGGTGCTCTCCAAGACATGTTGATCATCAAATTTTTTCAGGGATATCTTGTTTTTCGGGAAATGATGTCCGTCAAAAGTATGTAGTTTCGGTACCCATTGGATGCGTAATTTAATTCCGCATCCAACGAGCCCTCCCGCTTGAAATTTGAGTAAAAACACAGGGATATATGTTGAAAATACGAATAAAAAAAGTAGTTTTTTATATGACAAATATGTCAAGTCAACCATTATGGTTGACTCATTTTATTGAAATTCTATTGGTTCTTGAATTCCAAATCACAAGAATTTATTGCTGGCTCGTTTTCTTATAAGGCCCATTTTAGACCCCAAATTTCCTCTAATGTCCATCATCCTTTTTTTCATTGCGTAGTGCTGCAAACACCGTGCAGTTCCAGGCCCATCCTATAGGGCTTCAACCTGCTACCATTCACTACCTTTGGTAGTGTTGTGCACCATCTAGCTATTGCGCCTCCTAAGGTAATGGAATTAACAAGATATGGACCTAACCAATGCATCTGTAAGTTACCTAGATGCTTCATGAACTTACTGTCATACATCAGTACCAAATCTCCTTGCTGAAACTATTTGTTCTTTATGTGGTGATCATGCCAAGCCTTATATTGATCCTTTTTAACACGTTGATGGAATCTTGCTATAAAGCAGTCCTCTTCAAGCTATATCAACTGTGCCACGCACTCCTCTAGCGTTGCTTCATCATCCATTAACGGTGTTGCTGCAATGCGTAGACTAGGGACAATGTACTCCATAGGAATGAATGCCTCTTGTCCATAAAACAATTCATGCACAACCACCTGCTCTTGGTGCACCTTCCTTTCACATTAGAGGAAATTTGAGGTCTAAAATGGGCCTCCTAAGGAAAATAATAAAATAATAAAACAATATTTATTAATTTTGGAGGAAGAAAGAAAAAAACTACTTTTTTGTTTGGATTTTCAACATATATCCCTGTGATTTTACTCAAATTTTGAGTGGGAGGGATTTTTAGATGCGGAATTAAATTATGCATCCAACGAGTACCCACACTACATAGTTTTGACGAACCCCGCTGCCCCAGAAACAAGAAATACCTAAAAAAATGTGATGACAATGTCATCATCACGTTTTTTCAGGTATTTATTGTTTTTGGGGCAACGATGTCCATTAAAAGTATGCATTGTGGATACCCATTGGATGCGTAATTTAATCCTGCATCCAACGAGCCCTCTCACTCGAAATTTGAGTAAAAACACAGGGATATATGTTGAAAATACAAACAAAAAAAGTAGTTTTTTATATGACAAATATGTCAAGTCAACCATTATGGTTGAATCGTTTTATTGAAATTCTATTGGTTCTTGAATTCCAACTCACAAGAATTTATTGTTGGCTCATTTTCTTATAAGGCCCATTTTAGACCCCAAATTTCCTCTAATGTCCATCATCCTTTTTTTTTCATTGCGTAGTGCCTCAAATACCGCGCGGTTCCGAGCCCGTCCTATAGGGATTCAACCTGCTACCATTCACTAGCTTTGGTAGTGTAGCGCCATCTAACTACTGTAGTTGAACTGCCCCTCCTGAGGTAATGGAATTAACAAGATACAAACCTATCCAATGCATCTGTAACTTACCTAGATGCTTCATGAACTTACTATCGTACAATAGTACCAAATATCCTTTCTGAAATTGTTTGTTCTTTATGTGGCGATCATGCCAAGCCTTATGTCGATCCTTCTCGATGCACTCATTGAGCCTTGCTATAAAGCGGTCCTCTTCAAGTTGTATCAACTGCACCATGCGCTCCTCTAGCATTGCTTCATCATCCATGCACGTTGTTGCTGCAATGCGTAGACTGGGGACAATGTACTCCATAGGCATGAATGCCTCTTGTCCGTATACCAATTTGAAAGGTGTCTACCCTATCAATCTCTTGCAAGTGGTGTGATATTCCCACAACACTGTTGGAATCTTCAGGTCCCAGTCATTGTGGTTAGCATTACATACCTTGGTAAGCACATGCTCCAATATCTTGTTGAAAGTTTCTACTGTCCCATTCGCCTATGGATGATATGGGGTACTTTTCTTATGATGTATTTGCAACTCTTATGTTAGTGTGCGTACTGTGTAGTTGATGAAGTGACTACCCTAGTCACTCATCAATATCCTTGGACATCCAAACCGCATCACAATATTGTCAAACAAAAATATTGTTGTTGTCGCAATGGTGCAATCCACAACTAGTGCGGCCTCTACCCACCTCGTCAAATATTCTGTCGCTGTGATTATGTACCTCACACCAATTCTCTTCCCTGGGGGGTTGATTGGACCCACAAAATCCACAGCCCATTTATCAAAAGGCTGCAAATTTACTTGTGGTACCAGCAACATCTCATCCAGCCGCAATGGTGTTCCAATGCGTTGACAGATATCGCATGTCTGTGCATAATCCGGAGCATCATTATGCAAAGTGGGCCACCAGAGCCCTTCACGAAGCACCTTCCTTATAGTAGCGTGACCTCCATAGTGTCCACTGACAAGCCTTGAATGTAATTCTGCCAAAATTTTCCCTTGCTCATGCAGTAGAACATAGCGCCACAAAATCTCGTCTGGTCAAATTTTGTATAGCTTCCCAGCAATCAACTGGAAATCTAAAGCCTTGACTACCAACTACTTCTTTTGGCTTGTTGAGAAGTCTTCTGGGGAGACTCTCGTCGCTAAAAATTGGATTATTTGGTCATAGTAATCATCTTCCATGTCGACTCTGAATAACTGCGCATCAGGCAATCCTTCTTCAATATTTGTGGGTTACCTGCCCGTCTCAATTCGAGATAAATGATCAGGACCAACATTCAAATGACCCAGATTCACAATTATCTCAAAATCAAATTATTGAAAGAGAAGTATCCAACAACATATCCTCCCCCCCAACACAATATTATTGACTACATACTTCAAATCAGAATGGTCGATAAACATCTTGAAATGACCGCCTAAGAGGTAATTCCTGAATTTTTGTAGCGCATATACCATCACCAGACCTTCTCGCTCTGTGGTTGTATATTTTTTCTCAACAAATGACAATTTTTTACTAGCGAAAGCGATCGAGTGATCTAGATCCCCTTCTCCTGGTTTCCCGAGCACCACTCCCAGCACAACAAATGATGCATCCACAGGGACATGGAACTCCATGTTCAAATCTGGGAAAACTAGTATTGGCATAGAATCCATCTTGGCCTTCAGTGTGTCAAAGCTTCCTTGAAATTATTGACTCCATACAAAGGTGGCATCCTTCATTAATAATTTCTCCATAGGGGTTGTAATCTCAACATAACCTCTAATGAACTTGTGATAATATCCTATGTGCCCCAGCGTTGCTCTAATCATCTTCACATTTGTAGGTGGCGGTAAGCTCAAGGTCAGTGCAATATTTGCAGGGTCAACCAATATTCATTTCTTGCAAACAATGTGACCTAACAACATCCCAAAAGGTGTGCAAAATATACACTTCTTGGATTTCAACGCAATCTAATGCTATCGACATCTTTCCAGCATCAATCACAGGTTTTCCAAATGATCCCTAATCAGACCATACACTGTCCAATTATCCATACAAACTTGGAAAATTTTCCAAATAAAATCTTTGAATGCAGCGACAACAACTCAGGAAAATATCGCAGGTGCATTCTTCAACCCAAAAGGCATCACTATGTATTGATAACAGCCCAATTCAGTAACAAATGTCGTTTTATGTCAATTTTCTTTTGTGATCCTTATCTATAAATGAGTACATCTCTTGAACTCCTACTCCTTCAAGTACTTCATCTGTGAATGGTGTCGGAAAAGGATCAAGCATACAAGCATCATTCGATTTTCTCAGATCAACATAGATTCAAACTTAACCTGTTTTCTTTTCTTGGACCACCATAGCAATAATCCATTCTGATTCTTCGACTGGCTCAATTATTCCAGCATCCAACATCATATTCATCTCAACTTTAACCCTTTCTTTTATCGTGGATTCAAGCGATACGGCCTCTGCCTTACTGGTTTCGCTTCTGGCTTTAACAGAATATTCATCACTCCCAAATCACCCAGGATCCCCTTTATTTCCGAGAACTTTGTCAAAAATATATCTTGACATTCATGCAAGAGATCTATGATATTTTCCATGGTTTCTTCATCCCAGTAATCCCCAACAGTTGCAAATTTTGGGTTCTCCTTTGTCCCAATGTTAACTTTTCTAATCTTCAGCTGTTGGTTCATGGGATCAGTCGGTATATATGGCACTGTGACATCCCTACTCCCTTCTGTTTTTGGAATGTTGATATTTCATAGCTCATCATCGTCCTCAAGTCCACTAGACACATTATAACATTCAATCATCGACTGTGTGTGGCAATGCGCATGTGGGTCCATGGGATATGCAACTGGCACTATCTTCAACACCACGTCGTGGATGAGTTGAAGCACATTATGTACATCCGGATTGGCATCCTTGAAACTGTAGGTATGAAAAAAGCAAACCGTTATCTCCTCTTAAGTGATTATTTCTATGTGCAACTCCGCTAATATGTACCACGACCTTGGCATTTCATCCAAGGTGTGAACAAAAGCGTGGACCCATTCATCCTTTGGTCACGATGCCCACAGAGTCTGACATTCCATCAAGTGATCCTTGTGGTCATTCCACCTGTCATACTTCCCAGTGTGATATATTACTACATCACCAAAGTGTGCTGTCATCAACCATTGACACTCCTCCCATCCATTAATTGTCTTCTTATGAGTTGCCCACCAACATGTTAGAGCAGCCTTTAGTGCTTTCTCCAGTGCCAACAATCATTGTGGTTCTGATACCTTCTCTTCAAACTCCATTAAGAACGTAGACAGCTCAGGAAGCCCCTCATAGATTGGCAATTTGACAGTCTTAGTCACGACATGGCACAACGACTACATGATCATACCACACTTTATGAATGACACCATGTGCATGCAATTTTGCCAATTTTCTAATGCATCATCAGAATCAGCAGAAGCAGAACTAGCATTGCGCTAACCAAGTTCTCCATCAGCATTTGGGTGGATGTAATCCTCTAAAATGTTGTAAGCATGATCCCATCCCTTGAAAAATTCATCTTTCATTGGTTCAATGTATCACCGCCCTTCGTTTGGATCCATAGGAGCGATGACTCTAATGTCTTGATTCTCAAATGTCATCATTTGCTTCTTAAAGTTAATTACCACAATATTATCGTTGGCCCATCCGATCCCCAGCAATGCAGGATAAGAGCCTCTATCATCCACAACTTCAATCACACCAAAATTAGCATAGGTATTCATGCCTTTGACATCCACAACCAGGTTCGACACATGGCCGATTGGTTGTACTTTGGCCTGATTACCCAAGCGCAGCTCCACAAGGGACCAACCCAACATCGGCCTCCCCATTTTCTGCCATGTCTGCTTTGTCAGGATATTCACATCTGAGCCTAGATCTAGAATGACTGAATCTACTTCATAGTCTCCAATCTGAATGTTCATGCGCATCTCTTTTCCCGTCTTTTTCTTATGCAAGGAGTTCACCGTGGAGTCCTTCCACTCCTTACCCAGGCAATGCAACATGTTCTCAATCTTGGCAAGAGCATCAGGATCTCTTTCCAGTGACAAGAAACTCTCAAATAATTTTTGCAAGGTACCATGTTGTCGCGATGGTCCTGTCTCCAATGAAGAATCAAAAGAAGAAGGCATTTCATAAACAGGTGACTTATCAAGATTCCTTCTAATCGCATCTTGTGCTTCAAAGAATGTATCTCTTTCAGTAGCAATATCAAATGGTGATTTATTCTTCCCAGCCAATTGAACCTATGGATGGCGGCCATCCTCTCAGGTCATTGCATTGCCTCATGTGACAATAGAAACATCGACATCCTATGTTCTGGGTTCTTCTGAGATCGTCGCAACTGTTGATCCTTGATTCTGGTTCACTAGCGAATTATGGTTCATCGGTAGATTCTGGTTCAATGGTGGGTTCATGGGTTGATTCATAGTTTGATTGGGAAGTGGAATTTGATTATGAGCTTGGTTCTGCAACTGATTCTAGTTCTGGAACTAATTTTGATTCTACAACTAGTTCTGATTCTGCAATTGAGGAACGTTTCTTTCCTACCATCTTGCGATTAATTGTGGACAGTTCTTGATAGTGTGATCAATTGTAGTATAGTATGTACACGAATATTGCAACTATGGGAAATCTCTCTGGTAATTTATGAATACCCCACAATTGTAACACTGGACAGGTCCATGACCTCGTCCTGCAACTGAGGAACATTTCTTGCCTACCATCTTGCAATTAATTGTGGACAGTTCTCGACAATGTGATCAAATGCAGTACAGTATGTACACGAACACTGTAATTGTGGGAAATCTCTCTGGTAATGTCTGAATACCCCAAAATTGTAACACTGGACAGGTCCATGACCTCGTCCTCCTCCTCTTCCTCGGAATCCTCCTGGATGTTGGTACTATGGTTGAGCCAATTGCTACGGCAGGGGATTCGATTGTTGCTGAACATATTGTGGTTGCGGCAGAGCCATCGACATCTAATTAATACTGTGGCTATGAAATGAAGTGTGTTTATGGCTGCGACGGTATGAACTGCATCTGCAACAATGGTGTATACTGCGATTGAGGTAGAGATTGTACCACCTAAAGCTACAACTGTGATTGTTGTACTGCGTGATGATATTCACCCTTCACATAGTATGAGTCATACATCCTTTCCTCAATTAATTCATATGTGCAAAATTCTTTATCTTCATGCCCAACCGAGCAATAAAAATTGCAGTATAATCTCGTTGGCTTCGTTACCATCTTCTGCATGTAGGTAAATTCCTCATGTTGATGTCCGTACACTTGGAAGATGCGACACCATGGTACACTGCCGCAACTCAATGGGTTCGGTGCTCCTGTCAATAGAAAATTTCAGAAATCAGGGCAAGTATCTTTGGTGTGTCCATCCACATGACATCAAGTGCACCAAATATATTCACTGTTCTCTTTCCCCTTATTAATGTCTTGTAACTAAATCATCAAGTTTGCTAGTTGCACCTTAATCTAGCTCATGCTGGTTGCACTTTCTCTAATAGGCAAAGCCTCCAACTTCATTACGATCTCCAGAGCCTCGCTCTATGTTGCGATCTTCTGTTGCGTTATCGGTTGTCGAATATGAGATACCAACGCTGTGATAAACCATTATTTGTGTTTAACATCACTCATATCAAAAATGATTCTTTCCATTAGTGCCTTAAATATTTGGTCGAAGTCCCAAATGGTTTCATTAGGAAATTGCTTAATCTCCTTTAACTCTGTAATATACTGCGCTTCAGATTTAGGTTTTCTAAATTCTTCAATTAGTCATTTCCTGAATTCATCCAATGTTTTTGCAAGGGTCCCTGTAGGAACTTGTATAAATTTCATGTACCAATCCAGCACATAACCCCAAAGAGTGGTCACCAATTGACCCTTCTTGACATCATCGTCAGTGGTCTGTTTGACATTCCACACTGCTTCGCATAGAAACCAATACTGCTCGAGATCATCAGTCTCGTTTCCATGGAAGAAAGGTAACTTCATGTTGTCTCCCACCATCATGGGCCTTCTTCCTACAGATGTTGATCTACTACTAGACTGATGTTGGCACGTCAGACAAGTCGAAGTGGAACTCGTGTGTCTTCCTAAATGCGGTGTAGTGCGCAGAGGTGTGGGGATGTTGTTGTTGGGGTTTGATCTTGTCTCTATCCTAGGCGTAGCCTAGGCCTAGTCATACTCTCCATAATTGTAGGATTGCTTTGTCCTTTGTGTTCTTCATTCGTGGTCTTGCGTTTCGATCACAACCAGACCTTACCCTGTCCTCTGCCTCTTCTCTTGTCAAAGCCTTGCTCCTCCCCTAGCAAGACCACTTTCTTCCTCAACTTCCCTCACAGTCTCATTGAAACATGCACCCATCTACCCCTTATCTTTCCATTCGTCTTACCCCTTTTGCTATGGTATCCACAGCCACCACACACCAGAGTTCTATTACTCAAGGTGCATCTTCAGTATGCCCTTTTCACAGACAAGCATCTTAATTGATAATTGCAAAGACAATACGAACCTACTTCTTGGTCCATTGAAAAATTCCCTTTCTACTTCACTGTAGGACATGGTAGTGTCGACTATGAACTCGGTGATATATCCTTCTAGGATACTATCCATCCAGACCTAAACAGCCAGCGATGCCTTGTTGTCAGTTTCCTGCAACTTCTGGATCAGTTCAAGGGTCCAGAATGTTGGTTATCCTCCTTGGAAATTTGTCTTCTTATAAGTCAATTGCGCCAACCACTCGTACAATATAATGGGAAATTTTGAGAAAAAATATTCATGAGTGTCATCATGTATGTATCTCGCCAACCACTTATCCATCGTCAGTCCAGGGTTCTGATTTTCTGCCTTAGCAACTTCTTTTAGCTTCTAATCAAACCAATCCTGAATTTATGGTCTCATCAGATGCCACATATCCTCCTTTCAGTCACAACAAGGTCTCGACAACGGAACCATTTGTTGGCGCAACCCTACTAGCAAACCAATCGACAGGGGTTCCCACTCTATCAATGCTCACTCACCATGATATCCCTGAGCATTGGCCCAAACAGGTTTTACCCTGCCCAACAACACCAGTGAAGAGGATGAAGTCTCACCCAAGATGTTCGAGGGAGAGCTTTCGAAACAAAGTTTCTGCAAAATAGAGGAGGACTATGGGCATTGACAATTTATCAAATTATCTAATAGATCTAAACATTTACTCAACCATTAACAATACCATTCATCATTACTCATAACCAGTCACATCATTCACTCATAACCACAGTAGAATACTTATGTGCAAACAGATCTAGAAAAATAAAATCATTTAGAAGAAAAAGGAAGCGCATCATAAATCCATGTCGCACATTCAATAATCATTCATCATCAGATTGCACAAACAGTAAGACATAAAAATATAAAAAAGATAGCAATTCATATCAACTCCTATCTTGTCATATTACTTCTGCGCAACAATCCACAGATTCAAAACAATCCACAATTCAACAAGTTCACTCAGTTGCTCATATCTATATCCATCTCAGTCTTAGTATCAATATCCATCGTATGTATTTACATTTGTGATTCTACTTCTATTTATAGGCTTGCACCTTTACATTGAAGGTCCACTTCTAACTAACTCTTAACCAATTCTTAACTGAATCTATAAAATAATGACCAATATCCATAAAATATGGTCAAAATTACAAAAAGGTGACAAAAATATACAAAATATTCTATTCTCTGCTTGCACGTCGGTCTTCCTCTTGCACGGTGTCTTTTGAGCTTGCACAGCATCCGTGATGTTGTGCAACTAATGTGTCCAAAACCCCTTCCAACAAAGCCATGAACATTTTCTTCCATGACCTTTTTCACATTATCTTGGTCTATTTAGACAACCTCATGGCTCGATCTCGAAAGCGTTCTCAACACTTGGATTACTTACAGAAATTCTTCCTGCGATGTTGTAAATAGAACGTCCGCCTAAACCCCCTTAAGTGTGTGTTATGTGTCCCAGCTGGTCACTTATTAGGATTCACCATGTTCCAGAAAGGGATTATCATGGATCCTTTGAAGGTTCAAGCCACCCTAAATCTTCCCCCTCCATGTACTTTGTGCCAATTGCAGAGCCTTCAAGTTAAGGCCAATTTCCTTCACTGGTTCATTTTGGATTATGCAATGAAATTCCATGGATTACTATGCTTGGTCTGTGCTAATTTTCCTTTTGTGTGGTATGATCAACCACAAGCCGCTTTCAACACATTGAAACAAACCTTGGCTTCCTCTCCTTTGATGTCTCCTCCTGACTTCACCAAGGAGTTTATCCTCTATATATCAGCATCTGAAAATGCCATAGCTGGAATCCTAGTCAAGGAAGACAATGCTCGTAAAGAGCATGTGATCCATTATGTGAGTCAAAAACATTTTGGACCACCTTTATGTTACTCTGACGAAGATAAAATGGACCTAATCCTCGTCTTTTCATTGTAGATCCTACGTCGTTACATTCTCATCAGCCGAACTTGAGTCATGGGTGATTTTAACCCCATGCATTATCTCTTGAGCTGCCACCTTGTATAAGGTCGTGCCGCCAAGTGGATTGTCTTTCTTCAAAAATATGACTTGGAATTTGACACACCCAAAAGCATCAAATATTTGGTGTTAGCTTCCTTGATGGAATACTTCCCATCGTCATCTACCTCGCCTTCTATCACAATCAATCTCCCTGATGAATTCTTATTCATCATATCTATGGAGGATTCATGGTATGGGGATATCCTCCTTTATTTTCCCACATGGAAATTTGGGCCCCATTTAAGCTGAAAATATCATCGTTGCATCCAACACCAAGCTACTCGATATCTCCTTATCGGTTATGGCCTGTACCGTCATGATGTAGACACAATTTTGCATAGTTTCCTCACCCATGATGAAGTCGAACAAGTCCCGAATGACTGCCATAGTGGAGCCTATGGTGGCCACCTCTTTGGTTTGGCTACCGCTCAAAAGATCCTTCACATAATTTATTTCTGGCCCACCATATTTTCTATTGTGTTCATGTAGTTAAAAATTGTCCTGATTGCCAACTCTTTGCCCCAAAGGCAAGGACACCTCATACGCCACTACATCCTATAGTCACATTCGGTCCCTTCTACAAATGGGAGATTGACTTCATGACCTGTATTCCTCCTTCAGTCAGTGTATGATAAATACATCATTGTGGTCATTGGTTACTTCACCAAGTGGGTTGAATCCATGTCAACCTTCAATTGTAAGGACAAAACTGTGGCACTTTTCTTTTTCAACTGTGTTATCGCTCATTTCAGTGTCCACCTCCAACTAGTATCAGACCACGGTTCTCATTTCGAGGACTTTTTTGGACAAATCTCTCCACTATGTTGAAGTTTGAACACCAGTATTCCTCTACTTATTACCCTCAAGGAAATGGCCAAGTTGAGGCTATAAACAAGATCCTCAAAAACATGCTCCAATGAATGGTCGACAAACACAAGACCAACTGGGACCACTTTCTCTTCTCTTCCCTCTTGGCTTACCAGACATTGACTAAAACTGCCACAGTTTTTACCCCATTTAATTTAGTCCACGATGTAGAGTCGATTCTTCCTATTGAATGTCAGATTCCATCACTCTGCCTTGTCATCAAGATTTTACCTGATACTTCACCATTGGAAAAATGCCTGGTTATGCTTGAACAAACCAACAAGGACAGTCGCACTTCTCTCCAAATAATCAAAGCGGCTAAGACCCAGTCGAAATCCCATTATGACTCCCACGTCCACCCACGCACCTTTAGTGAGGGGGACCTCGTCCTCTTCTATGACCAAGCCCATGATAATACTAGAAAATGGAAGCTTGAATCCATGTGATATGGCCCTTATGTCATCCATTGATGCCTCAGCAAGGGGGCATATCTCCTCACTGAATCTGACAATCACCTCTTGAAGAATCCCCACAATGGGCTCTACCTTAGGAGATTACATGCCTAATTCAACCAACATGAATAACCTTGTATAATAGTTTTTCCTACTTGTTTTGCATCGATTTTTACCAATAGTCTCACAGTTTATTCCCTTGGTTGTTTAAAATGGATCCTACCTTTCTTTCCCATGTTGGTTTCGCTGATGGTGCAAGTAGATGGTCTCCTAATCTTGCCTCGGCTACGTGGGTCATTTATTCCCCGTCACTTGAGTTTATCCATATCGACATAATTTGTTTTTGTGTTTCTTCCAACAACCAGGATAAGTACGATGGTGTTTCTGGTCTCTTGACTGCCACCCTTCACTTGGGTATTCGTCATCTTGATGTCTTCCTAGACTCCCAGCTACTTGTCACCTAGTTGAATAACTGCTACCGGGTAGGCGATCCCTACCTCTTTAGAAAATTCATGTGCACTAGACACTTCATTAGACATTTCAAATCCAGTTCATTCATGCATGTTCCTACAAGTATCAATAGTGTAGCATACCAAATGGATAATGATGTTCTAGAGTGGTGCATCAATCATCGCATATAGGAAATAAAATGCATCATGCATCATCATATAGTCATGCATACATATGTCATATACATCATATAGGCATAGTCATGATCATAACAAGAGACTCATAAAACACATAAAAATACAAAAATATGAATCCATGTGCATTCATACAATAAATATCATCTTCAGTACAAAAAGAGAATCTCCACAGGCTTTCTCATCTATCATACAAAATTCCCCATTCTCAAATGCATTGGGGGCAGCATCACAAGCTGCTAGTCTAAGTCGTCCTCCTCTGACTTTGTGTCCTCCTCCTCATCTGAGCTCTCCTCCTCCATCAGCACATCTCCCTGTGCCACCTCTCTAACATACTCAGCAGCAACATGATCCTCCTCATCAGAGAGATTCACTCCGAAGGAGATCTGTAGCACGTGGTGATCAGATCATCGTCTAGGTACTACCACCCATCATTGGTGACCCCCTGCAATAGTCGCTTGATGTACAACCACAATGAATCTAACATAGCACTTTGTTGCCTTCTCTACCCATGAGCAGGTGGATCTAAACCCTCCACCCTGCCCATGCATCATTGTTATCCCGTTGGAGGTTGCGGTCCCATGTCTGCACATGCACACAATATGTCATCAATATCTACCACATGTATGATCTATCCACCACTATACTAGTCAACTATATATTATTGAAACCACAAAGAGTCATGTATACATTCTATAAGGTCTCCAGACCTATCCTAGAGGTCGAGGCATCTCCGGAACACCTCGGTAGTCATGCCTGCATATGGATAATCCTCTATAAGGATAAGAAGTTGTCATCACTGTGCAAAAATATCTTGGGTGAATAAATGACCCACCAAGCCGCCTCCCTCCCTTATCATCATCTCACACCACCACCTCATCTGAGGCTCACATGGTCCCCCGCCATGCACCTCAAGATGAGGTCACAATGTCAATCCCCTTGATTTGAGTGCCACCAGAAAAATTGAACCCCTTATGTATTGGCATGTTCATGAGCGCTCCTCTCCATCCATACTACAAACTCTATGTTATTTTACCACAATTCATCTTCCCATAAGGAGGCCCCACCAGTGTTCCATTATTATTTTTTCTCCCTGTCATCCATGATCCCACCATCACCCCTTTTTGGTACATCGAACACTTCCTCCTTGCTTGACTGACCATTAAGGAGTTTATGTTAAGCTCTTTTCTAACTCCTTAAAGAATGAAAAGATTGTCTAGCATGCATGCTACCTTTCATGATTATTAAATTATTTGAAAGGGCATCAATGTGGCTTCGTTTATCCCCTTTTTTGGACTATGTATACTAATTAAAGAAAAGGACCACCCTAGCACCTTCCAAATATGAACGGTTCCCCTGTATCATTTTACACTTTTTTGGACATTGGGACCATAACTTACAAAAATCACACTTATGGGTTGTATTTAAGCTCTTTTCCAGCCCTATGATAAAGAAAATATAGTCGAGCAAACTTGGTTCCATTCATGATCGTAAAAGTATTTGAATGATCGTCCAATCAATATAGGTTTAAAAAATTTCGGCCTGGTTGGACTACCTATGGAAAAGAAGTCTCTCTGCCCCTTTTGACTGGGAGAGTTCTCCTTTGTACACTTTTATCATTTTTCAGACTTAGGAGACTACTATACAAAAAAGAGACCCACTGAAGTCTTCTTCATGTTTTCAGACTCTCTAAACATGAAAACACCATAGAGCATTTACTGTCTTGGGCTCGACAAAAATACACGAGATAGTATCATACTAAGAATACTTCTACCCCTTCTTTGAGCCCCTTAAACTATGAAGAAGGCCCAAACAGTGCCTTTCGATCCCACATATATTGCATATAGTCTCCCATTATGGAATCTTTCCCCCATTGGGTCCCCTTTGTTCGGAGTACTCTATGATGACTCTTCCTTGCATCCCCTAGATATCACTTGTCCAGTACCTTCCCCAAGTATATCCAATTGCAGTCATCTTCCTGGTTCCACATATATGATTCCCTCCCCATGAGTTAGTACCATATGCTTCCTGCTCATCCCTACCATTTTACTTTGAACAAAAGAATTTTGAGTCCCCCATACTCCCCTATCCTTGTTCCCCATTTAGTGTCTCAATCCCATTCTTGTTCCATATCTCTAGTTTTCCCCCTCACACTTCTATCAAGGAAACCTCATTGCCTTAGTAGTTGCAGGTCTCCCTCTGTTAACGTCAACACATATATTCCAAAGGATATACTAAAAGGTTCATGTATCCTGGTTTCATTCACCTCATTGATGAGTTCCTTGGACCACTTGAAATGATTCCTTAGTGCCTTTTGAGTTAGGTGTCTCTCACGTGCTCAACTTCAGCTACACTATCGCACCATTGATATTCGTATAGGGTATTGGTTACTTCATTATTTGGCCGAAGACCCTGATTGTCACCTGAATATAGCACATTGGTGAGTCTATTATGGTACCCATACACTTTCATGTCCCTTGTGATCTTCGGGTTGTGTTGGTGACTATTGTAATCTCTTAGATCACATAAGGTTACCAATAATACACATAAATAATCATATACACATACAGATACAAGAGACAAGAATAGATAGCAGAATAACAAATTATATTATAGAATCACATGAGGGTCCATACATATACAAACTAAACCAACTTCTTAATTGGCTCAACAGTGTAATATATATGATTTACAAAATAGTTATGAGTAACTACTTGTCGGTTCTCCCAACCGACATGACCTTTGAGGCTGACCTAATATCCAATTAGTCAGTTGCCTAATCTAGTCAGCTTACCGACTAGCGCCTCCAACATCTCCCCCAGGAACAAAATCTTTCTTCGTCCCGAAGAAACAAAGGAGGTACTCAAAAGTATGTTGTCTAAAATAGTTACTTCATTTTATTTGTCCTCATGGTCTGTGTAAATAAATGGACGGTCATTTCTGAACATAGAATTCTACAATAGCTTCTGCCATGATGGCCAGTTGGTGTTGAAACTCTGCCCAACTGTGTAGAGCGTTTTGGATATTGATGGTCAAGGTTGTGAGGCTTGAGAGAGTCGACATCTTCTCTTGAATGGAACATTCTGTGATGTTTTCCAATTTAGGTCCCAGTGGCTGAGCCTTTTCATATGCTGTATCTAACAATCTTTTCATCTATGGGAAGATCTTGTCTAGTGTGTTGATGCTTGGGAGTTCTTGGTTCGTCCATTGATGCGCTTGTTTTTCTAGCTTTTCTAGCTTTGATGTTTCTAATATGATCTGGTCCTGGACTGTACTTCTTATGGTGTCATCCATACCTTGTTTCTTTTCTAAGTTCTAGATGTGCTCGTGAGTCTGTCGAGTCTGCTAGAATACCTGTCCATAACATGTGTACCAGTTCCATAGGACTTCTTCCGTGGTGATAGACTCTTCCAAGTGGTCCTGCAGTACCCTGTGTGCCTCAAAAAATGATGTGTACCGCTACCTTAGTAGCATAGAAGTTTCTTCCTTTTGCTCATATCTCTTAATCTATAGTTGTGTCTATAGGTTCGACACGACACTTTCAAACAATTGGTATGCTCTTTCAAATGGTTTGTCGGTGTCGATCTCAGCCATCCTTGGTATCACTATTTGTGTCAAAGTCCTGCATTTAGTCAGGAATTTGACTTGTTCTGTCTTTAGTTTTTTTATTTGCTCTTGCCTAGTTTGGTTTCTTCTTGATGCTTCCTTGGTAATTGCTTCCAACAGTTGGTCCAATTCTCCATCTTTTAATTTTGGTGTTTCGACTGAAGAAGTCGATCCCCACTATTAAAGATGGATCACAGTCGATCCCTGTGATGTCTGGTGGTGTTTCTTTCTTTTATTCTTGTTTTTTGGTTGGTCCACTATTGTCCCTCCAGGTACTGCTGCTGCTTGATGTTGTTTTGTTTGTTGTGTTACCTGCTGCTCTTCAGTCGATTGATTTTTAGTTGGCGATTCTTCCATTGGCTAGACTTCTGTCGACTACACTTCATTATTTTTGGTATTTTCAACTTGTGCTTCCTGGTTGAGGTTTGTGGTGGGGTTTGTATCTAGTAGTGGTGACTATGGTGGATCTATCTCTAGTAGAGGCTCTGAAGATAGTGGTGGATAAGGGGTAGGCGAGTGGTCAGGGGTAATAGGGATGGTCGGCATGCCTTCTGTTGATACATGGTTTTCGACTTTTGGCGGTGAGTTGGATGGGTCATCGGATTCATCTAAGCCAAAGAGATTGTTGATTACTTGATTGATGGCTAAGGAAACACCTTGGTCATCATCTTCTAAGTATTCGACTAGCTCATCGCCTGGTGTGAAGGTAGGAATGAAAGACAAAATATGGGCTGCGACAACTTGGGTTGTTTCATTAGAGTTTCATAAAAATGTTGAATGGATAATTCCGACATCTTTTGGTTTTGGTATTGGTTGGACAAGTTGGGTAAGGGTTCGTCGACTGAAGCTTGACTCAGTGAGTGTATAGGTGGTGTTGATTTTCTGAGCTTTGAGGAACAAGTTAGGTAGTTGATTAATGAATTTTTGGAGGTCAACGTCTTTATCTACTTTTTCTTTTAACGTCTCTGACATTACACTTTTGCACAAGTCAGTTGGGCTAAGAGTCATTAACTCTGGCTCATTTTCTTGAACAATTTTGGCGGGGGATGGAGGTGGGGGGGTGGAAACTAAGTCGACAACTTCGACTCCCTCAGGAATTGTAATTTTTACCTTTTTGGCTTTCGCCTGTCTTGCTTCTTGGTCGACGAAACACTTGAACTTCTCCTCAACATATACCGTATTTTTAGCAACTTTCTCTATGATGTCAGTTGCATGAGCCAGCAATTCATTCTCATCTTCTGAGTCATCCTGTAGGATAAGCTTGCGCTTACCTCTCCCTTTTTATGGACTGCCATATTTTTTTTGATATTCAGCAATCTCTTTGGCTATTTATCGAAGGTTCTGCTTTGAGTAGTCATATTCTGGTTGATCTTCTTGTATTTCACCCTCCCCTCTTTGTTGTGTTAATACTAGTGTTTGTTGTACTTGTGGTTGTGGCTGTGGAACTGTCGCCAATTGAAGAGTTCTGATCTCTACAGTTGGTATGTCCTCCGACATGAAGGTACTAATATACAGACATAGTTCATAGTCTTCTTATTTTTCCTGATATGTCAAAGGTTCCTCAATAGGTTGATCTGTCTCTTTTGCCTTTGCCGGTATCGAAAGTTTGGTGTTCGAATGTCAATCTAATTCTTCAATGATCTCGTCGACCCTTGGGTAATAGTCGAGAGGTTTTTATTTTGCTTTCGTCCCCTGCATATACCAGACTGTAGTGTGGTCGAGCTCTAGTTGGATATGTGTTGTCTTTGGCAGACTTCATCGAATGTTCTGAGGCACCCTCCATCTGGTTGTTTCAATTTTTAAGTTCTGAAACCAATTTTCCAGTAGTACTTTACCTTCTTTGAGCTCTAATTGGGTTTCGGCCATTGAGAATGTCTTGAAGCGCCACATGTGAAATCTGAATGGTTCGAGGAACTGCTTATGCCCGACTGGACATAAGTGGTACGTGGCTATCTAGATGATTAGTGACAGGAACCTAATTATGTCGCCCTACTCCTGAAATTTTTCACAAATGGACTTGAGCATGTCGATGACATACTGAGGCTAGCAGAAAAATTTTCATGTTTTCGCTATTTCATCAACTGCCTCCATCATTTCAAGTTTCAAGTTATGACCTGTGACTGTTAGACCAATGGAGATAACTTTTGCCATTATCTTGGGTGTGCTTGCAGTAATATGTTTGACTATCAGGCCTTTGGATTTTTTACCTGATGGTGTTCCTATCAGTATTTCCACCAAGCCCTCCTTGATTCCCACAGGGACAGGGTCGCCTCTGTTGGAGAGTCCAGTCAACTTGTAGATTGTTTCAACTGATATCTCCACTAGTTGGTCAAAGTAAAATTTTCCCTTATGGTACCAGCTGATGATGAATTTGACAATGGTTTCTTTTGTGCCTCCAAATCTTACCATGAGAGGGGCATTCATGTAATTCAAAATGGTGCTTTGATTGATTTTCTCCCCTTGCAATGTTCCTTTTTATTTTTCATATGCCCACTCCTTACTTTCTGCCTAGTATTTTTCCCATGATGTTTCCTACACTTTTGCATTATTGATATTCTGCAATCTCTTTACTAGTGGAGTCTCGGCTGATTCTAGATCTTGTGTTTTAGCCGAAGTGACTCTGGTTCTCTTTGGTGCCATCTTGTCGGTTTCTTGTTTGGCTTTTCTCACTGGGTTTTCTCTCTCAAAGTTTTGAACAATCTGTCGCTCTGCTTTTTCAAAACGTGGTAAGAAATATTCATCTGACGTAGTATTTATAGGTGGAGTGGATGGTGATCTTGTCAATTGATGTATTAATAGCGGAAGTGACGGTCCAGGATGATCTATTGAAATCTCTTTTAATTCTTTCTGGTCTTGGCACTCATTCTGGTCGTAATCATGATGGCTTGATTTGACTTTTCGGTCCTTTGGTCGATGTCGATTGTGAGGGCGGTCATTGATATGTCAATGGTTGAATTGTCGATTGTCGAACTGTGGTCTACTACGTCTTTCGAAGTTTCCTGTCATTTTTGTCTTCGCAAGATCGATCTCTTTTTGAAGTTTTGGGGTTTTTGTGATTTTTATAGATTTTTGTAACAGATATAAAACTGTTTATTTTATTCATATTTTTATATTATATTATCTATATATATATATATATATATATATTCTTCTTCTTTTTTTCTTCATAAGTTTTATTTTTGGTATCATTTTAGTCGGGCACCATTAACAAGTTTTTGAAATACAGTCCCCTGTAATGTCCTTAATCGGACTGATCCGTTGGCATGGATTTCTTCGACAATGTAAGTTCCCATCCATTCTATGTGTAACTTTTTAGGTTTTCCTTTTACCCAACTGTTGTATAGGAGTGCAAGGTCTCCAACTGACAAATTCTTATTTTTAATGTTTCGGTTGTGCCAAGCCTTCTGTTGTTGCTTCTGAATTTCTTGATGTTGTATAGTGAGCAGTCAATGCTCTTCTAGTTTGGTTAGTTGTACTAGTCGATCCTTCCTTGCTTCCTCGACATTGATATGCAAGATGTCGGCTATCAGCTATGTCTGTAGTCAAAAGTGTAAGGGAACGACTGCTTCTGGTCCGTAAACTAGTCGAAATGGTGTTTGGTCAGTCGAACATTTATATGTTGTTCTGTATTCCCATAGTACTGTAGGGATTTTTTTGTCCCAATCGTCTTTTTCAATGTTACATATTTTTTTTAGGCCCCTTGTAAGCGTTTTGTCGAATGCCTCTATTGCTCCATTTGATTGAGGGTGGTATGTTGTGCTCCATCGGTGGTCTATTATAAACTGTTGTGTTAATGCTATAATGGTTTTATTGATGAAGTGTGATCCTTGGTCGCTGATTAGGGATAGTGGGCAGCCAAATCTAGTATTTTCATATATGAATTTAGCGTGTATCTCACTAGAACAGGTTTCGACAAGTTCTGCCTCTTCCCATTTAGTTACATACTCTACTGTTGTTATGATATATCTTGCACCTGTTCTTTTTGCTGGTATTGGGAATGGTCCTATGAAATCAATTACCCAAATCTCAAACATTAAACTTGGGTTTACTGATATCAAAGGCATCTCAGTACTAGGCATAGGTCAGCCCAGTCGTTGGCAATGATCACATTTATTAACAAACTTCTTACAATCTTTGTATAGTGTCAGCCACCATAATCTTGATTGTTGGATTTTCTTGGCAGTTGTATCCAACTGAAAGTGTCCTCCAGCAGGTCCATAATGTGCTTCATGCATAATATTTTCCCGTTCATGTTCTAAAACACATCGACATAGTACTTCATCCAAGCCTATTTTGTATAGGAATCCATTGATTAAGGTGTATGGGGTTGCTTTCATGGCTAAAAATTGTTTTTTCTTAGTGTTCATGCCTTCTGGTGCTTTACCATTCTCTAGAAATTGCGTTATTTCCTCTAATTCTGCAGGAATAGCTTCTATTCAGAATAGATGTGCATCCGGCAAAAAATATTCAACTCTTGTCAGTTCCTCCCCCGTGTCAATTCTTGACAAGTGGTCAAGCCCGACATTTAGATTTCCTGGTTGAACGATGACTTCGAATTCAAATTCTTGGAATAGCAATAGCCAACAACAGATTCTCCCGTGGTGCAAAGTTTTATTGACAAAGTATTTTAATGCTTGATGATCTGTATAGAATATGAAGGGGTTAGCTAGTAGGTAGTGTCGATACTTTTGAAGAGCAAAGATGATCCCTAATGCCTCCCTTTCTGTCATGGAGTAGTTGCGTTCATCTTTTATTAATTTTCTACTATTGTATATGATTGGGTAATCCATGCCATCTTCGCCAGGTTGTGTCAATATTTATCCTATTTCTAAGCCTGGGGCATCAATGTGCACATGAAATTTGATCGACCAATTCGGGAATCGAAGAATGGGTGCATCGACTAATTTTATTTTTAATGTGTCAAAGGATCTATAACATTCTTATGACCAGTTAAACTCTTGATCTTCTCTTAACAGTTCTTCCAAAGGGTATGTCATATCATAGTAGTGCTAAATGAATTTTCTATAGTAACATGTATGTCCTAACAGTATTCTGACCTGTTTTGGGTTCACTGGTGGTTTTAAGTCGAGGATAATTTTTATCTTTGCAAATTCAACTTTGATACCTTCCTTGCATACAATATGCCCTAATAGGATTCGTATAGGGGTTAAGAATATGCATTTCTTTATATTGAGAGATAACTAAATCTATCGGCAATGTTCCAGCATAAGCCTTAACCAATTACAGTGGTATTTCAGCATATAATAGATCATCCAGTCATCAAAGTATGCTGCCATTGTTTTGTAGATGTATTCTTGATATGTCTTGACAACTATTCTTGAAAACACTGCAGGTGCACTTTTTTAGACCAAATGGCATGACTCTGTAGGCAAATGAACCAAATTCACATACGAAGGTTGTCTTTTTCTGATATTCTTTGGCTATTGGCACCTGATTATACACTGAGAATCCATCTGTAAATGAATACCATTCATGTCATATGACTTCATTTAAGATTTCATCGGCATATGAAGTCAGAAATGGATCTGTTAAGGTAAATTTGTTTAACTCTCGGAAGTCGGCATAGATTCGTAGTTTTGTTGGGTCATGTTTTTTCGGTTGGACGGCCATTGGGCTTGCCCATTTCGACTGGTCGATGGGGTAAATAATTCTTGCTGTTAACATATTGTCGATCTCCTTTTTAACTATTTATTTCTATTTGTGAGCCAACTTATAAGGTCTTTTCTTGATAGGTCAGGCATCAGTTTTGATGTCTATCTTCATCTCCCCCATTTTTGCTACTAATCCTTTTAAGTATTTGTAGTCTCGTGCAAATACATCTTGAAATTCTTTTAATAAGTCGACGATCTCTGTGGTTTGTTCTTCACTCCAATATTCGCCAATTCTTGCCATTTTCGGTCTATTATCATTATAAATGTCTATTTCTTTAGTTTTTACTTTGGCGTCCATCCATTCTGGTGCTTTACTTTCATTAATCTATCAATTACCTTCTTGAACTGTGAGAATGTTGCTGGAAATTTTGTTGTTGTCATTTGGTCGGTGTCGTCTTTGTTAGTTGACTCAATTTTGAATATAATTTTAATTGGTTTGATCATTTCTGAGTGATCGATCTTCCATTGAGAGATCCTCCCATATGTGTGTTCATTTTCTAATTGGAGCCTTGTCGACTATGGTATTTTGTTGGATCAAATGTTATTGTTAGGATTATTAATCCTTCCTTTTCCAATTTGGTCATATGTCTAAATCAGGAGTCATGTCTAAATCGGGAGTCCATCCAGTCTATTTTTAGTCACTAGCACCATTGGGTCCACTTGGCCTAATTGGGGCACATGTTCCAGTTACTAAAGTGTGGGGAACACTAATTGAGTCCTACTTCCACTGATTGCACTTGCATGCATCAGTTTAGGAGCCTCCTAGATCAATTCCTACAATTTAGGAGCCACTGGGAGTGTCGATACCAACCTTCATCAGCTGAGTTCAGTTAGTGACTAGTCAAGCTGAGTTAGGAGTCAGTTACATTCAGTTCTAGTCCTCTACATTCAGTTAGTGCTAGGTTTGCATGGTTGCATGTAGGAGAGGCACATTTCTCACCCACCACAGTCAGTTAGCCTCAATCAAAACTAAAGTAGACACTTGATTTGTGTTTTAGAACTCCATTGAACTCCGGTAATGGTTTAGACAAGGTCAGTTAACTATTGAGTCCTCTGACAGTGATTTAGACAAGGTCTTAGTTACCTATAGTCACATAGAGACTAATCAATTTGAATTTCCTCATGTGGATTAGAATTGCATATGGCTATTTAAGCCATTGTAATTCATTGTAATTATTATCTTACTACTCTTTGATTAATGAAAAGCATTCACAGTTGCAAGCCATTTTTGCATTGTTTCATTATTCAATAACTAAGTAAATTGTGTGATCTATCTTGTGAGTTGTGTGTTTGTCCACAGATCTATGTGCCCAATTTAATAGTTATAGCATGTTTCCTTTGGTTGACTTCTATTTTGTGTCGACTCGTTAGTAGTCAGCTGTATAAATGTTTTTATCTGTTTTGCAGCTTCGACTAATTTTGCATCTTCTGGTATAAAGCTAAAGTCTTTAATGAAATTTTCTCTAAGTTCATTCCATAGGAATGTTTCACCTCATGCTTGTTTCATTTTATACCATTTTTTAGGTAGGTCATCTAATGTCAAGGGAAATGGATGTGGCCATATACGTTTGTCTTTGTAACCAAGTCTTCTCCACTCTGTTTCACATATTCTTATATGATTTTCTGGATCTTGTCCTTGGGTGAAGACAGGTATTTGTGCCGGTTTTGTTAGCTTCCTTCCTCCAAACCTTTCTACAAATAAGGTAGAATATGTTTTCCATGTTTCCAGTCTTGACTGATGGGTATCCCACCGTCGATCATCTTGTCCTATAAATGTTTCGACCAAGCTTTGTAGTCGGCCATGTTCACCTAGGTTTTTAGAGACTTGTTCTACATGGAGAACTAGTGGTTCTCTTTCTTTATACCAAAGACTTTGTTTATTATTTGTTTTTATTAGTGGTAATGAGGGGTATTATCTTATTCTTTTCTCAAATATTTTTGGAATGGTCGATATAAAAAAGCATTATCGGGTTGGCTTCTTCTAGATAGCTTGAATGGTCCAGCAACCTCTTGCTTATGTTTCATAATTTTCAATCTCCCAATCGTATAATTTTGCATCTGAGTTATATCCGATCGAATCCTAGTTCCCTAGATGAAGTTCTCCATAAATATTAGGTTCAGTATAATCTTCATTGTTCTGGATCATGTATAGTTGTCAAACATCGACTTCTTCATCGATAGGTTTAGTCCAAGGTTCTCCTTGTTAAGGGTGAATGGGGACAATCAATTTCCATCCATTCCCTTTTAGTTTTATCCTTTCTTTGTCTAATGATATAGAAGCTTTCATTTTTCTACCCCATGGGCACCCTAACAGTGCTGGGAAGGACCTGGATCCTTCCTTAGGGTCGATGATCTCGAAATCGACTTTTGTCGAAATGCCTTTTATCGTTGTATCGATGTTTCTCCAAGCCCTGATTTGTTCGATCAGTCCTTGGTTGACCAGTTTTAAATATATGCCTGATTCATTCAGTCAGGGCCTAGCAAACTGTTCCCATGTATCTCTTGTAATGATATTCACTTGGGATCCAAAGTTGAGAATGACTTATCGAACGTGGTATCCTTCTATTTTGAGATCCACAAGTGGGTCGGCATCATTCTTATCTTTTTTATTTAAGCTGCTTATACTCTTAGTTTGTTTATCTATGTTATTTTTGTTTTTAATATTGTGGAGTAGGTCGATGAATTGTGCCACCGACTTATCTTTATGTATTAGGTTCAATAATTCATGAAGTGTGTTCTGCAAACTGTCATCGGTAGCTTCCTATCTAGCAAATTCTTGAAACATGCTTGATGCATCGTTATACAATTGTTTTTTCTTTATAGGATTAGGATATTCATTTTTATCTTTAATCTTGCTTATTCTTGGATTGTCACTCCCAATTTGTGTTCCTTGTCTAGTTACTATGTGTAGGTTATTTGTGCGAATTATATCACTTTTTGGAACACAAGGCAAGACATTAACATTCTTCTTTTTATTAATTTTGCCGAGTATGGTGGGGCAATCTTCCAATGAGTGGTCACCCACACCACAGCTAGTACAAAATTTTAAGTCGATTCTGTCTTTATATGGACAGTCTACATATCGGTGTCCTTCTTTATAGCATGTGAAGCATTGAATCGGTCGTCGTGGTTGATTGTCACAATTTCCAGAGAATTGTCCTCGACCTCCAAACCCTCCATGACGGTTGTCGAATCGACGTTCGTATCTATGTCCTTCGTATTGTCGATTGTTTGGTGCGTTTTGTTCATTTGAGATATTCTCATTTTCTTGGGCCATGACGTTTGTTTGGTAGACTGCCTGATAATTTTGTCGATTCTTAAGGTTCAGATGACAGTCGGCTGTTGTGTGGCTCTTGACTTCACAGATCGCACACCAGGAATATTTTCCATTCTTCATGTTATATGGACAATCCTTCGTTTCATGGTCTCCATGTTCCTGAAAGATGTCACAGAAACATTTTGTTTGAACAAAATGGACATATTGTCAGCTTACATCCTATCGACACTTATCTTTAGTATGATCGGTTGTAGAACTTTTTGTACACCATGTCTCCTGACCCTTGAGGTTCCGTTCTCTCAAATATTTCTGCATGATTTCTAATTGTTCTTCAATTCTTGCATCGACAGGAAGGTATGTTGGGTAGTCCTCGTCCATCTTGACTTGCAAATATTTTTTCAGTGCTTCTTCATATGTTTTGAATGTCTCCAAACTTATATGTCGTTGTATATTTTGGGAAAGTCCTGCAAGAAACCATTGAATCAATAATTGTTCATCAATAACATAGTCTATTTGGCTTAAGAGTTAATTCCATCTCTTATGATAGTCTCAGACGGTTTCTGCTGGTTTTTGGTCTGTAGTTTTAAGTTTTTTTGCTGCCAGATGCTTTGCATCTAGTGTTTTAAAGAAGGAAAAAAATTTTTACTTAGCCTCTGGTTTAGTTGCACGGGGTGTTCTTTAGGTATAAATCATATACCAATTTAATGCTCTTTTCCAAAGTGCACCTGTGAACTGTGCCATTTGTCTATCTTCATTCGTAACTTGATTGGCCTCCCATGTCAATTCACAGACGAACCAGTGTCGCCTGGGATCTTCATCATCCTCATAGAGGGGGATGTGTGCTAAGTCGTGCCCCATGTCAGTGTCGACTTATCCTTCGGGAGGTGGCAGTGGTGGGGTTGGTGCTGGGGGTAGTGGGATATTTTGTGTATCTCTTTGTTCACATCTTATCTCGATGTAACTTTTGTTTCCATCAGATGTTTTGGTTGTCAGTTCTATTTCAACAACTAGTCGATTAGGTTCGTATACTTCTGTTGATTTCCAACTGCACTGTTGTGCCTGTGAATCCGACTGGTCGGTGTTTTGTAAAGTTGTGTTTGGTAGGGGGGGTGCTCCTTCATGTCTGGGGTAGAGTAAATGAATGCTTCGGTTGGAAGAGTACACCTAAATTGTAACCCAATTTGAACAACAAGGTCAGTAGTGAACAAATAAATTGCTCAGTAAAGTCGGTATAGAATATTTTTTCAACACTTTCGATTGAGACTCTTTCCTCTACTGCTTGTTCTTGACAAAATTCATTTGCAATTTTCTCAAACCATTCCGACAGGTTTGTTCTTCCTCCTTGGGTCAGTTTCTTAAGTAATTATTGTTCTTTAGTCGCTTCTGGCTTCATCTAATAGTTTTTTCAACGACTGGGGCACAGATTCTACAAATTTCTCATGGGTTTCGGTGAAGAATTTCTCCTTCGCCTGAGAAATGGTCAATCTATTTCTTCTAGCATAATTATGCAATTAGTTTGCAATCTTACGCTCCCAACAATTCTTAATCTCTTGCTCTGATATCATCTATGTATGGTTATGTTCATCTGTATATGTACTACCGGCAATGAATCCCATGTTGTAATATCTCAGATCACATAAGGTTACCAATAATACACATAAAGAATCATATAGACATACAGATACAAGAGACAAGAATAGATAGCAGAATAACAGATTATATTATAGAAAAACATGAGGGTCCATACATATATAAACTGAACCAACTTCTTAACTGGCTCAACATCCTAATATATATGATTTACAAAACGGTTATGAGTAACTACTTGTCGGTTCGCCCAACCGACATTACCTTTGAGGCCGACCTAATATCCAATTAGTCAGCTACCTAATCTAGTTGGCTACTAGTCTAGTCGGCTTACTGACTAGTGCCTCCAACATCAACAGTGCTCAGAAGCCCCTCAGTATCATGCTTCCTTCTATCTCCAGTATCAGATGTTGTTTATTGTACCTCATAGATTTTGACTCTCAGTCATTGAGTTCATACAGTTGTGTACACCTTCAAATTCAACAGAATATCATTTATTGTGATATTACATTCCAAGATAATGCCATTGTTTCCATGTACCATTTCTACAAATCTATATTTTTATTTAGCCTTCCTTTGAGGCCACCATTGTGTAATTCCAGTTGTATGTATTGATCGGCTCCCATTATTTGATCCTTGATCACCATTTGTATATTGAGACATTGATAGGAGCATGGGAATGCCTGCCTCGTCCATATATATGTTTGAGATTATATGTACCTCATCCATTTTTTAGAAGTAATACAAACCAAAAGCCACCGAAACTCGAATGAGGAAACTCCACTCTTCTGTGGTCCTCTCTAGTTTCTCCACCATTGTCACCAGTTCTCCCTTGATCCTACAATTTATGTCGTTCATATGATCAGCTCCTTCCCTCACACATCAGGAGGAAATTTGTTAACACCAAAAATTGTCCATATATCTCTCTATGGTCCAAACCATAATTATACATCATACTCCCACTATTATTCCCTCCATTTTGACCTTCACAATTAAATTCCACCAAAATTGATCGAAAACATCATTATTCCTTCCCCCATAAATAAAAGAAAGTTGGGAATTTATTGCAACTAAACCCCCATTCTCCCAAAAAGGACCAAAAACCCTAAATTGAGAATGGGTCAAAAACCATGGATAAATACCATACACTATGAAAAACCATGGTCAATACCATTCGTAATAAAATCCTAGATCATCCTATAAATACATTGTGAATGTCTCCCCACAAATACTATTTGCAAGAAAACTTCCTATGGCTTGGGGTAGACCACAACAGACAGTATGACACCATAAATCAATCCATTTCCATATGCAATAGAGACAATAATTCTAACACTAAGGGATGAAGAACATACATTATTCTGGAAGGTTTTAGTAGATCCTCATTGAGCTTTCAACCACATTTGCACCTACATTCCATTCTCAACAACAACAAAATAGAAAAGCATTATATATATTAAGTGTTAGTCCTACTCTAGCATATATAAATCCAATATGTACAAATCAAAGAAACTACATCCATGGACAAGAATATTCATAGTTACACACATACAATGGATGAGAAATGGATATTTCTATTAATTATAAACAGAGATACAAGTGACAAACTCTGTTGGCACCTCATTGGAATCAAGAAACCGAGTCCTCAACCTGGGCCTCCACCAATTCAATCCTCCATATCAATGGCAAGCTCACAAGACAATGCCAAGCTTAGGAATAGCATCAATGGCTGCTCAAAAGGGCAAAGGGATGTAGACTCAAGAATGTATGAATGCGGCACAAATCCACTTTATTTTCCTTGTTCTCATAAGTTCTCCTCCTCTAATGCATCCAAGAGGCTCAATATATAGCCCTTCAATAGCAAGTGAAGGGTCGAATCAAAGCGTTTCTAGGAATATGGAAGGCCAAAGGTCAATTTATTCGTGACTTAATGAGGAAAACTCCAAATATTTTATTTTTGGGCACATTTCTCGATGTACGCGGTTCATAATGGAGCAAGTTGTGTGTACATGCGGTCTGTAAGCTAGTGACCCGTGTATACCAATAAATAAGACTTTTTTAAGGGATTTATGGGATCATCAAAGTTTATAATGAGCAAAGGGGGTCCAAAGAGTCTGCATAGGGATAGGGAAGGCCATAAAAACATGATCTACCAAGTGTGGTAAATTATGTTGTAACAGACGCCCCCTAATGTGTGAGTTTAGAGGGGTAACATGATGGCCGAAATACATTATACCAATCCCAGAAGTGGAGTAATGAAGACCCAGGTGGAAAAACCAACCACTCATCAGTACAATACGATGATACATCTCAGCATGTGATTGCAAATATGAAATGTAGCAGTCTTAGATACATAACAGTACAATGGCCATGAATAGGCATAATAGACATATGTCACATGTGGTCATCACCATGTACAATATATAGTGAAACAAGATCTTCATATTGAATTAAGATGTCTGATAGTACACTAGAATCTGGTCATGAGAACTGAAATCTCATGTATACTGGCACGATCAAGAAGGTAGCACATATGGAATTCCACCAAGATCAGAGGTCTTCTACACAAACCGCTACCGGTACATGTCCCATCACGCGAATTAGGTGTTGAGATCGAACATGATGGACCATTGTCTGATTATCGATCATTGATGTATAACGTTAACAGACGCGAGATATCCCACCGATAATGATAATGGGAATCAAGGTACAAAGTGAAATCAAATAAGTGTGAATAGATGTGTTGAGGTCAAACACTTGAGATATTCCATCGATCAGGGGACATTGATGTATTCCCAAAACTGTCTACGGCAAGAGAACCTGCCAATGATGGTTGCAAGTCTCAAGGCACTCAATGGAATCTAAACTCCTATTCTAGAATGAATGATCTAAATTCGATGGAATGGAATCCGTTGGGAGGAGGGCATTAAGGCATCCCCCATCAACCAACACGAGGTACACAACAATGCTGGATAATTTGGAAGAACTCGAACGAATAAGATGTGCACGAACCAGTAACTGTATCAGGAATGGTCGACATGCAAAGACAAGATAACTAAGGAGTGGCCAACTCAGGCTGAAACTTCCTTCAAACAAGAGCATAAGGAAGATGGTGAATCACAGGCAACATAGACTCAGCATGAAAATTGGGACAACTCTGTGACACAAGATGCATCGACAAAGGTTCCATGGGGATTGGAAGCATAACCAGTCGGTGGAGAAAAATCAAAGTAATGAGTAGAGCTCCTAAATTCATACTAATAACCCAACCGATGGATGTAATATACAGTGCTCTGTTCGAAAGCGACACAACATGACAGCTGTCAAAAGTAATATTACTTCCTGTCTGGATTTTATGTTTTTAAATTTTTTGGTATTTTCATATTGAAAAGATTGAAAAAGAAAAAAATTGTTTATATTACAAAACTAGGAGGAAACGAGTGTTGCGGGAAAGCAAACTAGTTTCAAGCAGTGGAACATACTTATGCTCGAAGCAAGGAAGCGCATGCAGGTTAAGGACACTCAGGCGGATGTCTCCTTCGAGTAAGGGTGATCAAGCTACAACAGATAAATGGGATGCTCTGCTTGGCCAGGATTGAGACAAGCTCGGGCTATATGGCTCATAAAACTAAAACAAGGAGCTAACATAAAGCTCAATACAGCAAACAAACACATGAAATGTAATTACAACTTGATATAAATAGGAATCCCTAAGGAATATGGCCATCATAAAGTTCAAGAAATAATATGAGGTTCTTGCTCAAAGACATGGTGGGACTACAATGGACTCCCAAACCTAAGGGAGGACTCATGGCATGGTTACCAAATGGAAAAACGGGATCTAGCTAGGGAACCCATGAATAGGAAGGCTCTACCACTTATGTAATGTCACTTCTAGTAGCAATGTGAAGGTTCTGTAACATTATGAAGTGGTTCCGTACCTATATTTAAGGCGACATGGTCATAGGACAATGCATGATACATGCAGAAAAGTGACCCTATCCTATATTCTAGTTCAATATTATACTAGTCACGGGCATGAACGAGCAAAAGTCTCGATGAGAGTGCACAAAAAATGGACCCTACACAACAATAATAGTCCAAAATGGCTGAAAATAGTTAGTAAAGATTCCAAACTATAGGATATAGGGAGGATTGATCATGATAAATGCATTCAAAGGAAATAGTGCGGTGGACGATGGGACATAAGAAGGAATGTAAGGTGTATACCCAGCATTCATGTATCCACTACCACCCCCATGAGAATGAATAGTGGTGTTAAGAATGGGTTAAGGAAATGAAAATCCTCCCACCAATGGAGTACAGAGTGGAATATGACCACTCTCGAATCTATGAGAAAGGTAAGGGGTTGTGGTGTCACCCAATCCAACACCAAGTTCCGCACAAGGACTTGGAGTGGGTGACAGGATGCTAATAGTGATATAAGTCATGGAAAACATAAAAGGACCCTAAATCAAGAGAACATAAATATACTCAAGTAACTATGATCCCTAAATCCAAATAGCACACAAAGAGAACCCACTAGTACAAGTGATCAATTTTTCCACGGAAAAACGTGGCAATATCCACAGAAAAGCGTGGATATTGCCACGTCTAAGTGTTTTTTTTCCATGGAAACAATTCCGTCGCAATAGAGACGACCCCTAATTTGCGTTGCAAGAGCGACAATGTTCTATATTTCATTAGATGTCTAATCCATCGCTATATACACGCCTGGCCGTCTCTGTATCCACGCCTGGCCGTCATTGTATCCACGCCTTGTCGTCGTTGTATCCATGCCTGGCCATCTCTGTATCCACGCCTTGCCGTCGCTGTATCCACGCTTTGTATAAGTTTTTTTTTTTTAATGCAAACACCAGGAATAGCGACGGGGATGCTATACCTGCGACGAGCAGACAGATTGGTCATGTAATAAGAGAGAACCAGCAGAGAAACAGGTGCACTTGTTGAAAACCGTTGATAATCCAAAGCAATTTTCACCTAAGCCTCTGCACGATCTAGCCACTTTTTGCAATACTTTAGGCTCTCTTATCTCTTTCCATAAACCTCTTTGTTATGGCCTTGGTATG
>LPNX010153238.1:93695-105437 GCA_001517045.1 Pseudotsuga menziesii | reverse complement strand
GACTTAGGAATCAGTGTCCACTAAATACCCAAGTATGCAACATTAAGTAATTAAGACTAATTACACAAAAACAATAAACAGAGAGCAGCTTACCTCAAATAAATTATCGCGTTGACTACTAAGATTATCATTTAGCCACTTCTCCAAATTCAAAAACTCCCTTTTTGATGCAAGAGCAGCAAGTTCAATTGCAAAGGAAAATGGAGTCAAGTCCAATACCATAGTTAAGGCCTGCAGATAAGGTTTTCTTCATAAGAATTAAAAGAAGCTATACACTGAAGATATATTCCTTCAATGTTAACATTGTAGAAAAAAACAGTAGAGTTTTCCATGCCAAAAAATATTGGATATGAAGTTCTCAAAACAAGCATAACAACTTCTAACTTGAATTTCTGGAAGATGCCTAGTGATGAAGGTCTCTTGAATGCACACCTGCCTCCAGAAGGATCACCATTCTGTCCCTGGTTGAATTCTCAAAGCAAATCTAAACAGAGTTTATGTCAACTAATAAACTTTCCTAAGACCGACCTATCACATTTAAGGTGGCCCAATCCTTGGATCTTGTGAAGATATTCCCTCTCTGAGTTTGCAACGTGGCCTCATGTTGGCCCATAGAGAATACTGGTTGGGATGTACATACCTTGCAGCTCCAGACAACATTCTAATCACTGCAAGAAATCTAATGATGTTGTAAGACTAAGGCTGCTTCCACAACCAGGTAGCTAAGTTTGGATGGCCATATTTTTAGCTGTTCCTGACGCTTGGATGATATTTTAGTTAGTACCTTGTCTAAATGTCTAAGTGTAATTTCCATCTTCTCAGTCATTACAAGTCTGCAACTTTTAGAACTGTAAGTACTCCAAAAAGGAAAATTCACAGCCAAGAGCAAAAAGCTCAACTGTTCCTTTGATATATCTTATCTATTTTTGGGATTCTTTATCGTGTGTCTACCAAACACTATATGGTCTCAGAAGATGATATACATTCAACATGTATATGCCTATCACAATGTATGGTTGCTTCATACATAAGCTAGTGAAACCAGATGCAGATAGCAGGGATCAGAACTTGACAAAATATTCTATTCACTGTGACTACAGACACATCACATAACAACCATGCATATGGATTTATCAAACCCTTATATACAAAGCCATTATATTTATCCAACACATAATTGGTCATAATTATCCTTTGACAATGTGCATTGATTTTACCTATATCATCTTCTGCTGCACTTTGTGCACAACCAACAACATCCCACCAATCAACTCCAATACAGAGGCTCCACCAAAATCTGGTAATGGATGAGAATAATCAAATTGTAGGCCAGTGAATGTAACCACAATATAAATACAGAGATGCAACAAGATAACAAATAAAATCAACTTCATACCTGTCTGCAATGGCTCGATCCAAGGCTGCTGCATTACCCTTCCATTGACTACTTTGACTGGCAGGAGGTAGAATACGTAGAATCTTCAGTACACTGCAATCCCTACTGTTATCATGCCAAAATGAGGCCAGGAAATAGCTAGTTGAAGAGAAAGCTGGTAGGGCAACATAAACCCCAACTGGGGCACAGTATCAATCTATGGGAGAAAAGTTACTGCCAAATAATAAATGAACATCGCCATAGCGAAAAGCAAAAGCAACCTCCCCCCCATGACTTGAAAAGACAATTCTCGCTAGCATCCTTACGTCATTGTGCTGATTAGCTAGGTCAGAGTTAAATTTGTCACTATTTCCACCATTTGAATTTCCTGGTGTAGCAATGGATAGAGAACCTTTGTAGTCCTTAGTTGGAGATATGTTCATATTTACCGTGTTCTTCCAGATAGTCATCATTGGTGCTTGTCCACCAAAATTTGTATCAAAATTTTCAAAAAGGGGATGCAGTGCAACCTGTTGACATGAGCTTTCCCACCACTGCACCCTCCAACCAGTTAGAGAGGGCCCCTCATCAGGATCATGAGGAGACATATATTGGCCTGATGGAATATAATTTGGATGTAATTAGTAATTTAGTACACTAAAAAGAATAGTTAATTCAACTATGTTTGTTATCAGTCTGTTTGCTAGCAAATCCACATATAGTGGATTTACCTATAAATAGACTTAATAAAAGCAGCAATCTCAAATTCTCATGTGGACAAGATATTACTAGTTACAGAATGCAACTAAACAGTTGCCTAGCATTCCAACAAGCATGTATTCCTTTTAGACAGAAAACAAGAGAGGCAGAATAACAAGGTTCAAAATCCCAGCTATGATAGTTCCTCAATGATGCTCAGATTTAGGACCTGGTTCAGCTCTTAAAGTGCACAAATGAAACAAACACTTATCAAATACCATGAAAATAAGGAAAAATAAACAACTTAATATTGTGTAAATCAGAAACCCATTGTCAGACATAGAGATGATAATCATTAAAAGTAGAATCCTTTTATTCTATATGAATGTTTTCTCCCATTTCAGATCTCCTAATGTTCCTGCTTCTCACCCTAGATTCTTTTTTCTTAGTTTGGCACCCTTCATAGTTACTCTTAGAAACAATTTCAGACTCAACTTCTCAAAAATATACATTCCAGAAAAACTAGAATCAAATTTGAATTCACTAGAGGCTAATTTCTCAACACAGGAGGCAACTTCCAAAATAATCTTGTAAACAATCCTCAAACCTCAAATACCTGCCAGAAAAAAATATTTCTGACCGGATACCATAAATTAAAATTTCCAAAATGCTTAAGTCAAATATTCCGCCCTACCCATGGGCCATAAGCAAACCTTCAATCCCTGGTAACCTTGAAATCTACAAACATAATTGACCCTGTCCAAATTCTATTAAAATAATGAACAAAATTTTAATTAACTGAAACCATGTAAAAAACTAAACATATAAACATTGAAACATCAAATCACATAAACATATAAACATCGAAACACAAGAAGGTAATCCATACAAACAATGTTTCATGTTAACATCGATATAAAATACAAGTCATGATATTTTACAATTTTTTCTTCGTGTGACTTTGTTTTTTTCGATTCAAAAAACCAACAAGTGGCATCTCAAATTCATCATTTTGCAATGTATCTGCTGAGCCCTGTCCTTCTGTGGTTTGTGTAATTTGCGTGCCCTCATGTACCATACTCCTGGTATGTAACGGCCACACAGGACCACATAAATGGGGAAACACAAATGATTTGTGATCCTTTTGCTTTAAGCTGGATACACTCAGAGCTTAACTGTAACTCTGCACTTATCAGGTGCCCATGTTCTCTCTATGGTTTGGCGGTCCACAGAGGCCATGTGTGTAACAGCCATGCATGTAACAAGGGTAACTTGGAGTAAACAAGCAGGCTATGCTACTAAATATAACTGCAGAATAAATCTCTAACCATATAATCAATTATCCACATTGTTATTCATTTGAAAAGTGAATACTAACACCTAACAATGTGCTTAATATGTACCATAGCTTAACCGTACTATGCTGTAAAACACGTGTGACCCTTCAAATGAAAATAAAATACAATGGCAGATAGAAATATTCTACTGGATCCAATATGATACATATATTAAAATACATAATTAAATATAAAAAGCAGCACGCATTTATGAGCTAAAATTTGATAAATCCAGGAATTACTTCATTCGCTTTTATGCAAAAACTGGGTCTCAAATGGACCAGGGAATAAGTAAATATCATAATATTCTCAACAGCTACTGGCTCCTTGCAGAAATACAATCTCCATATTGCTTCCCCAAAAATCTATTTAATGCAAATAAAAAGGTACTGCTCTAGGCACCCATTTCACATAAAATTTTCAACAAAAATTGCACAGATGAATTCAGATACAGTTGATACAGAATAAGAGATTTGATGGAAAAATATGTTTCTCTAATGCTCACTTCCTTACTTTATCACTCAAAATTGATCCCATAAAGTGTCTGAAATAGCCTCTACTTTTTAATTTTGTGGCTAACCAAGAATATCAAATAGGCCTTTCAATTTTCAACTCTCTCACAAAAGACAGCCCAGTTTTTGATGGCATAGACAACACAATTGGGTTTAAGAAAACTATAACCTTTCTTATATTGTTTATAGCTCTGTCAAAAGCATCCAATTAGTAAAAACACAAACATCAGAATAGGATGTTGCATATCCGATAAGACTCTCTACTAAAACTAGAAACACTAAAAAAACTAGCACAACGTATGAATTGAAAGCAGAATGTCAAGAACTTACATGTATTCAAACCCAAATTGAAAGCAGAATGTCAAGAACTTACTTGCAGTCAAACCCAAATACAAATAATAGGTAGATGTAGCTCTGTCCTGCTTAATGAAACACTGAATAAGGAAGTATCTTGGCCCAGGCTGTAAACAAACAAGAACATGATTTTCTCAGTCAAATGAACAACGCCAGTGAAATTCATTTTTGAGAATAGAAATCACAATTAGCATGAAGTTTACAGTTAACAAGTGCCTAAATGGCTACACTGAAAAAGCATGATAGCAGAGCCAAGTGCACACTAAACACATAGTTTTTGTGTTACAGAAAAAATAGAATACCAATGGGAATACATTATTCAACCAAGATTAATTCATATATTGGGATTATAAAGAGTTTAAACTCTAATCTAATGAAATTTATAGTGAAACTGAGAATAAGAATAAGATGGTTTATTACAAATAAATCATTAACACCATGTTAGAAGATCAAAACAATCTTTCTCATGTTGCTAACTTAATGAAGAAAAAAATATTGCAAACATAAGAACACACTCTCATGAGATTCACATTGAAAGAGGGTGTTGGACAAGGCCTAAAACACCTTGGCACCTGGGCCTGTTATGGGAATTTCTGGGCGCTCAGATCATTCCAGGCAGCTTCTTTTCTTCTTTAGTGGGACCCTTGAGGCCACCATTGCTTACAATTATTTAGGTGTTAAATTTACAGGTTCCACTTGTAATCTGAGATCAGTAAAAACTATTTGCATCTATGTACAAGTTACACATCCCTAGCAATACTTGAGTGTCATTGTTTCCAGATCCCATTTTAGGGCATTATGTCCAAGATGCACGTCTTTGACACGTTCATTATACCCACTGCTCTCTATGGCTTGGAGGTTTAAGAACCCAGCCTTAGGTCAGATGGTTGGGCTTGTGTTCAGAGAATCCATATCATTATACTCCAAATTATAATCTCACCATAAGTGTACTACTCCCAATGCATTGTCAAGGCTAAATTCGTGGTCCGTGCCCTTTGAATAAACCTTCCCTAGCATAATTTTTCTTTGGGATGTTAGCATGCTTTACTAAATTGTGGTAGTTCTAGAGGACCCTGATCCTATACAATTTTGGGGTGCCTAAATCTAATCTACACCATGGTATTGTGAATTTTCAATCCTTATCATTCTATCATAAGAAAAAATATTTCTTTCGTCAGGCAACAAAGCAAAGATGGCTTTTGCCATATTTGTAATTTCCTACGAGACAATGGTTTTTCTTTAACCTACATTTTTTATATTTTTGGACATTCATAACCCTAGGTGCATATTGATCAACTGTCTACTTTAAAAATACCCACCTGAGGTGCAGATTGACTCAGCTCAGTGAGAACAAGGATTGAGTTGGCTTGTTGACACTGAATAGATCGGCTCACTATATGACTTGGCCAAGTGGTCAACCCCTAATTTGTTGACTCAACCAAGTCAGTGTCAAGAACTTTTTAGTGTCTGACATGATCCCGATTTCAAAAAAGAGATATATTAAAGAAAAAGAGAAAAATAAAATCTAACCCTATCTTACCACTCCAAAAACCTCCCTCACTTCATTTATCAGTGATTGTTTACATGTGTATTGCGAAGGTTTTGGATTTGGCAAGTGTTATGCTCTTTGGTAGCTATCGCAGTTATTAAGGTGTCTTTAGCAGAGTATGATTTGGCTTGTGGTGACAGCCCACTTTTTTGGCCAAATGGCCCAATATGTCATTACTGTCTGTATTAATGGGTAGAGAAAGCATTTTCTAAAATTAATGTATTTAAAAATAAAAATAAAAATCTACTAGCAGTCCCCTCAGGTGATTTGAAAGGGGCTAGAACCCGGTGACATGGAGAGGCTGTGAAGCCTTCTTACTGTTTATCAACCCTAGATAACACAGAGACATGTGCAGTATTCCTTTAACTGTAGGGAAATAATGGAATCTTCTCCATAAGAACATAGCTCAGTTATAGCACTCACTGAGATGGAGAGAATGTGAGAAGCCTTCTAACTGTTTATCAATCCTAGATAACACAAACAGATTGACTTAGAAGGATCAATTTATCACGTAATTGTTCCACATTTATACTGTCATATGTTTCCCATGATCCATTGTATGAGCACAAAGATGTGACATGGTGCAGCATAAGTCTTCTCAATATCCCCTTCCAAATATTGCTTAATTATCAATTTGCAAACTTTCATATGTCTTTCAAACATGGAAAACTGAATAAATACTGACTTTGACTGCTACTGTTAAGAAGATACTGTACTTAATAACCTCCAAGTGATTGCAACAAATGCTGAGTGGTAATATGCACTGCCCACATGATGGCATATATCATGTTGCCAAATATTTGTACATCAACAGTCTTATGAATGCAACCATGGCATAATACAGATGTTGTCATTAAAATTGTCTCTAAGTCAGCTAATAGTTGACGAATGACAATACGAGCAGATGGTTGCAATGCAAACCTAAATATTCTGTAATTTTTGCTACATCAGTTGGTGTTGGAAATGATCAAACATATGACATGCAAATCACTCCTCGAGTTATAGAAAACGCAATAAGTTTCAGATATGATAATTTTATTAATGTTGGCATGTAACCAAAAGAGTAGGGAAATGAGCCTAGAAAAGTTCAATAACAAACATAATAGATAGAAGGATGTGTTTTAACACATTCAAACAGGTTTCAATGACATATTAAGACAAATGGAGAGTAAAACTAAATTTTCAATGACAAAAAACAGTTGATGCTTACCTTTTCCTGCTTTTGCTGAAAGATTTGTTACCACAACCTCCAAGCTTGTTAAGCCCTATGTAGAAAGCACATACAATCCAAAATGTTAAGGAAATTTGTTTTTCTATCCTTATTCTATACTAAAACCATTTCATAATCTGAAGCAAAATAGAGAGATATACTTCCAAAAACAAAATAAGAGAGAATGACAAGTGTGAAAAGAGAATGTACAGGGAAGCAATACTGAACTAATCAAAAATAGAGTACAAAAAACTGCCCTGATATACTATTTGGCATGATTAAGTTGCATGCAGAGAAATTTATTGTAGCGAAAAGTACCTGATGAGGAACTTCAAATATAAACACTTAATTCCAGTTTACTGCACCAACTACATGATTGTTTGTTTCTATCATCAATGGCCTAAGACATCTAGACCTTGCACTTTGAGGAAAAGGATTTTGATCCTCTGATGCTTGTGTTGTGGTTACTAAATGGAGAGCACAAAAAAAAATTTGGCCATTGCCATCTTCAGTCAACATTAACTCTTGCGAAACAAAGCAAGAAGAAAACCCAGATTTGCACAATACCATCAAAAACAAATATTAACAATTAGTCACCATAGGAAAACAAAGGATAAGAACAGAATGAATCTCTTATACCCTTGCATCTAAAATATGAACAGCAACATAGTATTGAGAAGCCTTTGTCTCTGTGACAGCGTTCAATCTGTCACGAAATCTTGGAGGTGGAAGGTGCACATGAACATTACTGTCAGGCTTCAATAGCTTAATATATTCAAAATTGTCTCTGTACTGTCGGATATACAAATCACATCTAAGTCTATTTTCTATGACTAATTTCTCAGAATCATCAACTTCTAGAGCAGATGCATTCCGATTCAATACATGTCTGCCATATTCATTAATATCCTGTTTTTCATTGGGAGGAGTAAAAAATCAATAGTATAAATTAGTGCAACTATATGAAAATCATATGAAACAGCTTCAAGAAAACACTTATACATTAACTAGGAAGAAAGTATATTATCTCAAATAGAAACCGTTTCAAGCTGCATTGCCATACGGGCCTGTTGTTCATGATCTACTTGTTTTCTCCAATCAAGTATTGATCCTACAAGTGTTTCTACATTTGTTGATGTGATATTCAAATTTACTACATTTGTTGATGTGATATTCAAATTTACTACATTTGTTGCTATAATTCGAACACGTTTCCCAACTCTCAATGGCAAGTCAGAAATTGCATCATATGCTTCATAGGTCTACAGATAAAAGTAACAGAATCTCAACTCACTTGCCATATGACATTAAGCCTCGCCACTTGACATATTTTATGTGAGTATTTTATCTTAATTTCTGGTGCTTAAAATCATTTGACTTTGTATTAGAGAAGTTGAGAAGATTGAAGAGAGTTACTCCACGTGTAGAATTACTTAATCCTATTGGCAAAGAAATTTGCAAACAATTTTTCTCTCTGTTGAATGGTGATATAGGCATCAAAGAGTACGTTGTTTAGGGAGCTTTAGTTCCCTTCATGTTAGAAACATTTGGGATGCAAGCCCCACATGATGGTGCAAGTTTGGATAAGGTTATGGACCTTTTATTGTCTTTTCCAGAATTTAAGGACTTAATTATACCGACCATGCTGGCTCTTTCATATAGTTGCAAGACATCAATTATCACTTTTGTAGACTGTCCATATACTAGATCATATCCATATCTAGCTCTAGCCTGCCATATCTGGCTCTAGCTCTCACTGAGAAAAGGTCACCATAAACATACGATGAAATTGTGACACAAATCTAATAGATGAGTAAAATATAACAAGTTATTGGACCTCAAATACAAGGAATAATAACTCGTATCTTCTAACTTCTTGGCTTTTTATAACCCCTGTTCCCCATTTTTCTCACTCATTACTGTATATTTATCTTTATTCTTGTAACAGATACCTTTATTTTTAATTTATTAGCTCTTAGTTCCAATTTCTTGGGTGGGGCACAAGTCCCTTCACTCACTGCCTATGCAGATGGAATATTATTTCCTTTCACAGTCCCATTAGTCACTTTTGGCTAGCGGTGGACATTAGCATAATCCTTTTTCTGCCCACACTATATAAGAAATTTCCTGTGCCCCACAATGCCCAAGAGTTTTCAATGAAGCCATCATTTCTTCTTGATATGAAGCTTTGTTCAAGATCTTTCTTAAATAAATATATATTCTTCTGCTAGTTGTCTTGTATTATTAGAAATGGTCTTGCATAATTAGGAGCACAGAGTGGCTAATGCCATAGATTGCAATTTTGTGACTCTTGTTGGCGAGTTAAGAGCAAACTTTGCTTGAGGAAGCACAAGTCTCATTGTTTTGGTCAATTAGACATTGCAAACAATTCCTGAGTGACCAATTCACCACTTTGTATATTCACCAGTTTGAAATTTATAGGTAAAGTTTAATTGAAGTTGGGTTCTGAACATTTTCCACAATTTTTACCCAAAACATAGTATTTAATGATTTGGTGTCCTTGTTAGAAGAGATAGAGACAATTCCTACAACTAGACCAACTCTCGATAATATAAGCTTGCAAACCCTAAGTTTTATTCCTCAAAAAATTCCGCTCTAGCCTTTCTAACAACAAACTGAACTTCTTAATTCCAGCATTTCTTCCTAGCTAGGAATTGTTGCATGGTCTTGTTATCACACAAATCTGTAGAAGCAAATTCGCATGATAATTATAGGCAAACCAACCCTTTGTCACTGTTAGTGAGCCTGTCTGTTTGGATTGGTGCTTTTCTAGTTAGAGGGGGGTGTCTTTAGAAGGCGTGTACTGTAATCTAAGCTTCAAATCTGCACATGTTACAAAGAAAACAACATACAAAAACCCCTCGTTGACTGTCCTAGAACAGTTAAGAGTGAGGGTCAATTTCAAGCACTAAGTTTCAATGGTTGAGATCTCTAGTAACCCTACATGCAGGTCCACCTAGCTGCCTTTGACTGTTTGAAAAAAGAGGAAAGAAACCTCATAAAGCTAAGACAATGTATGCATACTAAGTATGAGCCTTTTCTGCTATGTGGGATACTTTCTTTAGTGTTTTTCTCTACAGAAGAAACACTTTTTTTTCTTCCTAAATTGATTCCTCTGCTTGAGATTAAGAGAGGAAAAGGCATGCACAAAACCCTCAAAGGTTTGCTTACAGGTCGACTTAGATCAAAACAGGATCGTGTCTAATCTTCATTTATGATTTGTAGTTTTAGTTAGTTTCCCTTGCTATTTTCTTGTCGCAAAAACTACTTTCAACAGCTTTCCTAACTACCAATAAGTTGACCTAGCTTAAGATTTATTGCACTGCTGATGTGGATTTTCAGGATGGGTCTTTCCTTATATGCTTCCATTCGTATAGTTTTCCAAAGGATGCAATCCTTTTAGATATTTCATCATTGGATCCTATCTTGTCATTCACAATAAAACTCATGACTATATATGCATCGAAATTTATTTAGTCAGCAGGCTGTCAAGCACACAGTGAATGTCAAATTTGTCTCTTTGTTGAGGGTAAGGCCCGCTATTCATTGGTTCATTTTTATAACCCTCCAAGCCTCTGATTTCCTGTAGGATGCGTGCTGGCCAAATCACAACAAATAGAACTGCCAAACGGTCACCTCCAGTGCTGGTTTTATTTACATATCCTTCAAAGGTAATCTAACTACATAAAGGGCGAACCTCCTGTAGACTCCCTCCTCAAAACCTTGTTGTTTATCTGCCGTAATGTTTGAAAGGTTGCAAGGAATCAAGGATCCCAACTACCAGCACCTATGAAAGAGATCTCATGACAATGACCTCCCAAAACCTGCTATATTTTGTTTCAACCCAAATTTCTGTGTTGTTTATTTCATGTGTTAAAGAAGTATAGTTTGTTGTGATAACATCAAGGGCAAAAATCCTAGTGATAAACTGATATCAATTTGAAACCAACTCAGGACACACGGAAAATGACCTGATGAAGGGTTATAAAGAGGAAATCTGCGCCATAATGTTCATTTTGGCCATACAGGGGAGCTATCACAGCTGGCAAATATCATTCTAGATATACTCTCTCAGCTTCAAACATTATACAAAGAGCATAGTGTGAAGGAAATATCACGCCCACCCCAACCCCAACACCTCGCTTCTCTCAGTGTAGTAAGAAATAAGAAACCCACAAGCAATTCCAGGCAATGAACTCCGTATAGATCTATTGATATGTATTGAAAAATCTGAACAGAATATAAAACCTAGTTGGGTATAAAACATAGTTTGGCATTTATCAGAAGAGAACAAAGCTCTTATAAGGAAAGATTTAGAGATTCACCTGGTAGTGGCTAGCTCAAAGCAGAGCACAGATTTGCAGACCTCGCCCTGTGAACAAAAATAAGGAATCAAGGTCCCTTTTGTCTACTATATACAAAATACAGTGCAAAAATTAAAGTACTGCTATAATCCTGAGAGGATTCTTTGGATTGACATACCACACCAAATTTCGATGAATCAAAATGCACATTGCTAAGGTGCATCAGCTCCTCGGCTTTTCTAATGGATGTTTTGTTCTCTGCAAGACCCAACTTCCTGCCCAAAGCTTCCATATCCATCCTTATCCTTCGTTGTTGTCCGCAATGTATTATTAAGGAACTTTGCTCTGAGGAGAAATACCACTTCTCTTGGCGGGTCCATT
>LPNX010153238.1:67490-93087 GCA_001517045.1 Pseudotsuga menziesii | reverse complement strand
ACATGGTATCTTCATGGAAAACACTATTAGTAACGTAAAATTGGACAATTGGACTAGTCATAGATTACCATATGACAAGTTGGGCCTATTATTTACAAACGATGGAAATGAAGCAAATTAAACTTTGCATGACTTGAAGATCCCCATGCTAAAATAAAAATGATGTAAAATTCAACATACCAAAATTGCAATTCATACTAAATAAGAAAAAGATATATATCCAATCAAAAGGAAAAGAGAAGGGGAAAAACCATACTTGCCAACAAACATGATATGACCCTATTTGATGAAGATGAAGATGACCATGAAAATTGAAATTAAATGTTTATATTTCTTGACAACCCCTTGAAGGAGAGAAAAGACAAATCATATAAAGGATTTTGGAATCTCTTGATGATTTTAAGTGTATTGAATTGACCATGTTAAATAATTGACCAATTAAGTGTATTTATTTAAATAATTGACCAATTTGATGTGTCGTCGCTATAGAGACGGTCAGGCGTGGATACAGCGACGTCCAAGAGTTTAGGCGTGGATACAGAGACGTATAAGAGTCCAGGCGTGGATACAGCGACGGCTAGGCGTGGATACAGCGACGCCTCGTTCCTTTAACATCGAATTTTACACCAAAAAGTAAGAAACGTGGAAAACCTCCGTGGAAAAATCTGCTCTTTTGTACTAGTGACCCCCCTAAGAAAATCTAAGTCAGATGCAAACAAGCCAAGAGGGAGGATAAATGAGCTCCTGAATGCAGAAGGTATGTCTCACCTAGGAGAGGTCTAAGACTCCCATACACTACAACCGTAGGTGTGTAACCAATTATAGTGGCCCTCATCTTCAACATGTAAAGCGACTGTGATGTCTGACCCCTACCTAGCAAGGACACTCAGAAAAACATCTGCAAGTACCCCCTGCGATACATAGGTAAGGAAACTAAGGTCACCCCAAAATAACAATGCTCAAGCGGATAGTCACAGGCGAGATCTACCGTATGGGTAGTGTAACAAAGCTCGAAGCTTGAAAACACCAAAGGTACCTCAAAAGCCTCCAGATATGAATACGATCCTGGAAATATCTCTTGCGTTGGTGGAAGGGGGCTATCCCCACCACAAATGTGTGTGTTTCCTCATGCTTAACTCTTGTGTAAGAGAAGCCTCCTAAGAACACTAATTATATCAAGGATTTATCTTCTCACCTGGACAGACACCTAAATTTTTTGTTTTGTAGTCTTGGAAAAATTTACTCATGACACCCCATTCGAAGACTTTACAACCTAAGCTTGTTGGTGCACCTCTATCAAATAAAAATGTGTAATCAATTTTAAGTTAAGCATTCATTTAAGGGTTGTGATTACTCAAGGGTAATGATCGTGCAACTAGCGATGTTATGACTCGGCAATGAGATAAATATTCACACCTAGCAAACGATGTCAAGTGCAATTTGTCTTTAAATATGAAGAAATGGGTATGCCACTACATGAAATGCACAAAAATTCGTCCCTTTCCAAATGCGAATGCAATCCTTCCTATATGAAATCCTAAACACAACTCTCATCCAAGCAATCCAATGAAAGTACCTCCTTAAATATGTATGTGAGATGCAAGTAAGAATGCAACTATACAATTACTTTGTATTTTCAATATAAAAGAATGAAAAATGCAATAAAAGTCATTAAAATTCTCACTCTTTGCAGCAAGAATCAAACACAATCCAAGCAAGACACCGAGACAAAACACTAATGCACTAATGGCAAAACAAAAAAGGAGATAAATGACTAGAACTACTTTCAAAGAAAAATCAATGAAAAAGGGGTCTCTGGTCACAAAAGAAGCAGTCAACAGACAACATCACTACCCAAGAAGAACCAGCCACACTCACAACCCACCCAGCAACTTCCCACATCAAGAAATCAACCAAAAGGTAGGATGTACGCGACTGTTCAAAGAACAGTGGCGTATGTACACGACTAGGTAGAGGACAGCCTATGTATATACGTGACTGTACATACTTGGACCTGCATATACAAAGAATAAAGTGGTAAAAAGAATGCCAAGGGTAAAACCACTCTATGGGAGTGTCAATGGATGAACATACTACTAAATAAGACATAGAAATGGGGAGAAACGAAGAGAAAATTGAGTGAAAAAGTGCACCCACAACCCCTCCAAAAAGGAAACTCCCTAGCGGATTCGCCCATTCTGTTATGGAGAAAACTTCCTATGACGGGGTAGACCCTAATATACAGTATGACACCAGAAATAAATCCATTTCCATATTCAGTAGAGATAAGTAAGGCTAACACTAAGGAATGAAGAATGTAACTTATTTCAGATGGTTGTAGTAGATCACTGTTGAGCTTTCAACCACACTTGCACCTACATTCCATTCTCAACAACAACGAAATATACAAGCATGATATATATTAAGTGTTAGGCCTAATCTAGCATATATAAATCCAATATGTATAAATCAAATCAACTACATCCATGGACAAGAATATTCATAGTTACACACATACAATGGATGAGAAATGGATATTTCTATTAATTATAAATAGAGATACAAGTGATGAACTCTATCAGCACCTCGACGGAATCGAGAGACCGAGTCCTCCACCTGGGCCTCCACCACTTCAATCCTCCATATCAATGGAAATCTCACAAGACAATGGAAATCTTGGGAAGGGCATAAATGGCTGCTCAAAAGGACAAAGGGATGTAGACTCAATCATGTTATATGAATGGGGCACAAATCCACTATAGTTTCCTTGCTCTCATAAGTTATCCTCCTCTAATGCATCCAAGAGGCTCAATATACAGCCGTTCAATAGGAAGTGAAGGATCAAATCATAGCATTTCGAGGCATATCGAAGGCCAAAGGTCAAGTTCTTTGTGACTTGATGAGGAAAAATCCAAATATTTTATTTTTGGGCACATTTCTCGATGTACAGGGGTCATAGTGGAGCAAGCTGCGTGTACACGCGGTCTGTAATATGGTGACCTGCATATACCAATAAATAAGACTTTTTTAATCAATTTCTTGGATCATAAAATTTTATAATGAGAAAAGGGGGTCCAAAGAGTCTGCATAGGGATAGGAAAGGCCATAAAAACATGATCTACCAAGTGTGGTAAAATCCGTTGTAACACTTTTAGTCACATTTTTTAATCAATAATTCCCATAATTTTGCCATATCATCCCACGGTGTTTGTTGATCTTTCTCCATACCCTCCTTGATCCTTTTCCCTTTGACAACCACTGGTGAAGAAGATCAGAAACCAATATTGTGGGGGCCTACGGACCATTTCCTCAAATGGTTGCAGTGGACCAATTTAACGGTATTCTTGTTCTTTTGTTTTATTAGTTAGAGAACAAATATATAAAATCGTAAAAATTGTTTTGTTATTGCTTGTTGTAAGTCAAGGTCGAGATATCCCTTGCACCATGAACTCTACCCTTTGGTCTGGATGATCTAAGGTAGGTGTTTTTGCACGTAGTAGGAGAGAAATCTCCACTACACTTGTTTCCCTTATTGAAGATGTGATTGACATTTGCCATTTTCCCTTTCTTTTGCTTTGACCTTTGCTTTGTACCAAACCCTTGACATCAATGGAAACTTATTTGATCTTTGACATACAACCTTGCTTGATATTTGAAATCAATGAAAACCTTGTTCATCAATTTATATATAACTTTGACAAATATGACATATATAATAATTGTTTTACACACACGTACTCACACAACATGCCACACATAGGAGATATTGTTTAGCAATAAAGCATATCATGGTGTTGTTACATTTTATCAAGAGGAAGGAAGCTTATAAACAATATTAATTTTCCTAAAGAAGATGTTATTCATGAAGAAGAAGAAGAAAAATATGTAGAATACCAAGAAGTGTCAAACAAAGATGAGAATCAAGTAAACTATTTAGTCATTGGTTCACATCCTATGCTTCTTCTTTTTTCCTCAAAAAGAAAATACCGTAATTTTATTTCAAAAGAGATACTGAATAAAATTTCATTTTGTAGATGCATTTCCATAGAGATGTTTATCCATATAGTGGTGCTTACATTACAAAAATGCCTTTCTGGCTTCATGTAAAAGTTTACAGTTATCTTTACATTAACTAGAGTTTGTTGCTCAAGTACATAGAAAAAAACAAAAAAAATAGTTGTAGTTTATGATGCCGACTGAAAAGAGGTTCCATGATTTTGTAGAGTACTGATGGTTGCCATTCACTTTGTTTACAATGAGAACAAGCCTTCTATGAATGTCCTTTGATAGAATTCTTGATGGGAAACATATATAGATTAAATATAGATTATCTCAATGCTATGAAATGTTATTCTGAATTATTTATATTGATGCCAAATATAACTTCATGAAATACCTAGAGGAGCATGTTTAGTTCTATTAGAGGAGATGGACTTGGCTCCTAAAGGAAAGGTTGCAAAAGACAATAAGAAGAAGCATGTGGTAAACCAACCTCAGTAGGGAGTACAATAAGACAACATCATGTCAATATTCACATACTTCCTCCACTTTAGGACTATCAAATTTTCCTTACTGGGGAGAAATGTTTAGAATCTTCGAAAAGGAGGCTATCATAGTGCATGCCAACTTCACACAACGCCTGGTCAACTACTTTCCAATGATTTCATTAACCATATAGGTAGTCCAATTGGTGCATCCCAACTCACAAATGTTTTTACTAATATGATACAGCCACTTAAATAGTTATTATTGCACTAAGAGTAGCAAGGTATTGTAGATCCCAGTATGGGGGAGATGTTGTCCCGTTACTAATGTTATTCTACCAAACATTAAAAAATTAAAAAAATTAAAAATAAAAATAAAAAATCGTGTCAGATTATAAAATAAAACATAAAACCAAATAAAAAGTAGAATCATAAAATAAAAATTTTAAACCAAATAAAAAGTTATTAAAAAAATATATGTTGGCTCATAAAATTAAAAAATGAAAAGCGTAGATCAATCGAATCTATCAATCATGAAGAGGGATCAAATGTATTGAGGCGTAAAGTTTTTCACAACGTGTACAAAATTTAAGATAAAAATAATTACACTTCGAAAAATTGGATCCCTTTGGGTGCTTGATAGGTGCGGGTTTAAGATGGATCTATGTTGGTATACAATACATTGAAACCACATAATTATGTCCTCAATGGGGGACATATCAAACATGCAAATGCATTAGATTTGGACGCAAGGCTTAATTTTTCACTAAAGCTAATGTTATGACCATATTTGATAAATAATTATCTAATTAATTTTTAAAATATGCAATTTTGTAATGTTTTGATTGGTGGACGGGGAGTGACGCCAACCTTGGGAATCCCTCCCACAAATTGGCAGTGTGCTCCCATCATCCATAATTTAATGGTTTGAAGGACTTGCAAAACTAAAGCTTCACGTCAATTCATCAAAAAATCATACTAATTCTTCTACATATTATACTGGCAGCCGTTGTAGCAAAGGTGAATGTGGTCCCATGGGTTCATTACCATCTCCATTATTCTCCATCTACATGTTGTGTATAATATCAATTCATCTTCTATGTATGCTTTCCTGAATTCAAACAGAATTCACCACCTGAAATTGCTACTACAAGAGCATATACTGATTAGATCACTCAAAAAGTTTATTATGGTTTTGTTTTAGCAATGTATGCAGTTACAATTTTATTACAACTCACAAAACTTGTAAGTGTTTGATTTTGAATTAATTTACAATGACCGCATGACCATTTAAAATACTATAAGTATGTGTAGGAATATTCTTAAGCTTAAAACAATCATTACTTCATGATTTTTACGGTAGGAGAAGGAAAATCGTATTAGCATAAATGGAGTTTAGCGTTGAGGGAAGAGAGAGCAGGGTGGATAGACCAATAGACCAAAATTGGTCTTAGTGGACGTTAGTCATTATCATCATCAATATCACAATATATTTTATGCAAGCAAACAAATGGAATGGAAGGCCATTAATTTTATTGTGTGAACTTGGTCGTGAGGATGATGCATGCTCCAAAAAGAAGAGACTATATATTACATGAACTAAATTGGGGAATGGGAAGAATTATCTGCTAGCTTCACACACACTCTTTGTTTTGTTGATGACAGTCCGACGGTTGATGCTACCCTGTAAGTGATCAAAACCAATATTTTTACGGACACCCATGTTTTGATGTCAAGTTTTCCTCAGAGTAGTGCGATGGTTCAGAATTGGATGGAGTGTTATAACATAACTAGTGAACCTGAATATGATGATCTGCATGATATGCATATCCCTAAATCTGAGGGTAGTCAAGCAGTGGAGGGATTGGGCTTATCAAATGACACATTTATGAAGCCCCTTAAAGTAAAGAAGATCAATATTGGTTCCCCTGAGAATCTGAAATTTGATAATTTTGGGGACTACTTGGATGATGAGATAGTAGGAAAAATCATAGATTTGTTGCACGAATTCTAGGATTTATTCCCAACAAAATTTTCAGAAATGAAGGGGATCGTCGAAGATTTATCTAAAATGAGGATCCCCCTGAAGCCATACGTGAAACCTATCAAGCAGCAGTCATACATACTAAATCCTAGATATAAGGAGAAGGTAAAGATAGAATTAGATAGAATGCTAGAGGTAGGAATTATTGAACCTGTCGAGGAGTCGGAGTGGATTATCCATATGGTTGTTCAAGACAAGAAAGTTGGTAAAGTCTGTACATGTGTCGAACTACGAAAACCAGATGATGCTTGCCTACATTATCCATTTCCTACACCTTTCACAGATGAAGTATTGGAGAGTGCGGGAGGGAAAGAAATATACTCTTTCACTGATGGATTCTACGAGTACCATCAAATAAGGATTACGAAAGAAGACCGCCACAAGACCACTTTTGTGATGAAATGGGGTTGCTTCCAATACATGGTAATGCCATTCGAACTCAAGAATGCGCCTGCTATCTTTTCTAGAATAGTAGTAGCTGCTTTTAAAGACTTTATACATAAATTTATTGAGTTATAATTTGATGATTGGGCGGTCTGTGGGCTAGTTAAAGATCATATCGAGAGTCTTTGAATGATGTTGGAATGGTGTAGACAATTCCATATTTCTCTCAATTTAAAGAAATGTATTTGTTGTGCTCCATTTGTATTTTATTGGGTCTTGTTGTTTGTTGCGATGGAATATTGGTCGAGCCTACAAAGATTGCAATTATTGTCAACTTACCCCCACCCGCGTCGGTTAAACAGTTAAAGGCCACACCGGTACATACTAGTCATTACAGAAAATTTATCAAAGGGTATGCAGAGGTCACTGCTTATATGGAGAAGTTGCTAAAGAAGCATGTTAAATTCTAATGGGATGAGCAATGTCAAAATATCTTGGATATCCTTAAGAACAATACGGTATCAACTCATATATTGGCAATTCCTTATTGGTGGAAAGAAATTCATGTACATGTCAATGCGTCATCTGTCATGCTCGGTGCGGTGATGGAACAACTAGGTGAGGGCTCTCTTGATCACCCCATTGCATTTTCTAGTCGATAGCTATCGACTGCAGAAAGGAATTATACCACTATTGAGAGGGAAGGACTTGCCATGGTATACGCACTCCAAAAGTTTCAGCATTGTTTATTGGGTGGTCACTTTAAGATGTTTACAGACCATTTTTCATTAAAGTACTTGGTCAATAAACCAATGTTGGGGGGTAAGATCTATTTATGGCTTCTTCTTTTCAGGAATTTGATTTTAAAATTATTGTAAATCCAGGACAACTGAATTCCTTGCCATCTGTCCAAGTTAGAGAATGGAGAAGAGCCTACTAGTCTAGATGATAGTCTCCCTGATGCACAATTATTTGCAGTCAAAATGATTAATGATCGTTACGAAGACATTGTGCATATCTTGACTATAGTGTATGCACCAGAAGGATTCAGCACATCACAAAAGAAATAGCTAATGGTGAAATTTATAAACTTCCGGCTGATAACTAGAAAACTATATAAGATAGGACTAGATGAGATACTCTATCAGTGTGTCTTGCAACATGAGCGACTGATGGTGTTGAATGAATATCATGTTGGTGTCGTAGGGGGGCAATATGCCGGTAAAGAAATACTGCACAATATTTTTTAGGCGAAATATGGTGGCCTTCCCTTCATGCAAATGCTATGGATTACTATCACAAATGTGATATTTGTCAACGTACTGGGAAATCATTGCGACGATATGAAATTTCGTTGGTACCACAAGTAACTTTGTAAGCATTTGACAAGTGTGTTTTCGACTTTGTGGGTCCCATCAACCCACTAGGAAAATGAATGGGTGTTCAATATATAATCACCGTGACAAACTACTTAACCAAGTGGGCTAAAGAAGCACTAGTTAGAGATTGTACTACTGCAACTCCTACAAGATTTTTGTTCGACTATGTTGTGACCAGGTTTGGGTGCCCTAAAATTCTGATAAGTGACCAGGGTACACATTTTGTTAATCATCTGATTGAAAATCTAACTAAGGAGTTTCATATTCAGCACAGGAAGACGACACCATATCATCCACAGGAAAATGGTCATGTCCAACCATTCAATAAAATATTATAAAATGTATTGACTAATATTTGTAATGTGAATAGGGATGGTTGGGACCACATAATACCTACAATCTTATGGGATTATCACACAACATGCAAAAAATTGATAGGACACACTCCATTCAGGTTGGTTTATGGGCGGGAGGTTGTCATGCCAATAGAGTACATTGTACCCAGCCTCAGAATAGTTGTGCTAACTTAGATGATAGATGATGGTACCATTGAAGAAAGATTGTCTCAACTGGTACATATGGAGGAAGACCTCTTCATTTCAGGTTATCATCAGTGTGTAAAGAAAGAGTGACAAAAGGCTTGGCACCACCGCCACATAAAGTTCAAGAAAATTTATCTAGGTCATTTTGTTCTTATATATCACAATAAGTTCTTAAAACATACTGGAAATCTTCGAACACACTAGTTGTATCCATATGTTGTCATTCGTATTATTGATGGTGGTATTGTGCAATTACAAAAGTTATATGGTACACCAGTTGAAACCCTCTTAATGTTTATGTCATTTTTCATAACTCCTAACATCTCTTGAGATTTTTCAAATGTATCTTTGTTGAGTACTTTGGTGAAGATATATGTCGCTTGATCTTGGGACCTATAATAAATAATTTTGATCTCTTTGTTTTGCAATTGTTCTCTAATATAGTGATGTTGAATTTCAAATGTTTAATTTTTTAGTGATAAATTTGATTCTTTGTCATCTTGATGGAAATTTGGTTGTCATGCGTCTGTAAAGTTGTTGCTTGCATTTTTGGAAGCTGCAAGTCACAAATTATTCTATGCAACCACACTACTTCACATGTTTCTCCAACGACTGCTTTGTATTTTCATTATGTTGTTGAAATAGCTACCAAATATTGTTTTCTAGTCGCCCAAGAATTAACACCACTACCAAGGGTAAAAGCATAAATTTCCATTGATTTCCTTTCATTTGTATCACCTTCTTAGTCTACATTTGAAAAAAAAATTAACATCAAGTTACCACTATTCCCAAAAACAATACCAAAGGGTAAAGTACCCTTGATATACCTTAGTACTCTTTTTTTGCATTCCAATGTGTCTCCTTGGGATAATTTAAAAATATCTAACACCCCACCCCCCTCTTAATGTTTATGTCATTTTTCATAACTCCTAACATCTCTTGAGATTTTTGAAATTTATCTTTGTTGAATGTTTTGGTGAAGATCTGCCGCTTGATCTTGGGACCTATAATAAATAAATTTGATCTCTTTGTTTTGCACTTGTTCTCTAATATAGTGATGTTGAATTTGAAATCTTTAATTTTTTAGTGATAAATTTGATTCTTTGTCATCTTGATGGAAATTTGGTTGCCACGCGTCTGTAAAGTTGTTTCTTGCATTTTTGGAAGCTGTAAGTCACAAATTATTCTATGTAACCACACTACTTCACATGTTGCTCCAAGGAATGCTTTGTATTTTATTTATGTTGTTGAAATAGCTACCAAATATTTCTTTTTACTCGCCCATGATTAACACCACTACCAAGGGTAAAAGCATAACTTTTCGTTGATTTCCTTTCATTTGTATCACCTTATTAGTCTACATTTGAAAAACCTTTTAACATCAAGTTACCACTATTCTCAAAAACAATACCAAAAGGTAAAGTACCCTTGATATACCTTAGTACTCTTTTTTTGCATTCCAATGTGTCTCCTTGGGAAAATTTAAAAATATATATAACATACTAATGACAAAAGTTATGTCTAGTCACCTTGTTGTATCTCATATGGCATGGAAGCTTGAAGAGTTCTTTAGAACTCTAAGACGAACTTCCATGTTTATGAGATTGGTTTCCATCTTATCCTTCCAATTCTAACTCTATTTTTTCTCCATCTTCTTCATTGTCCTATTCTCTTCGACATCATCTATATGTAATAGGATTTTTGAGTTCAAGTTCATCATTATCACCATGCAAACTTACACCTTTTCATTCTAATGTATGCACATAATTTGAAGGTCTTAAAATGACATACATACCTATAACAACCTTTCTATTTTCTGGATGATATAACTTGTATGCATTTGATTCAGTTTTATACCCAATAAATATGCATTTTTTACTCTCACCTCGCAACTTAGGTCTAACTGTATCGTGAACATGTGCATAGTCCGAACAACCAAAAACTCTAAAATTTATTACCTCTAGTTTTATGCCTGACCAAGCTTCATATAGATTCTTACCATGAATTTCCTTTGTCGGACTATGGTTTAATAAAAATATTTTTGTTTGAACTGCTTCAACCCAAAAATGATCATTGAGATGACGTATTTTCAACATTCACTTAGCCATCTCCATAACAGACCAATGTTCCTCTTGTCTACACCATTTTGTTGTGGGGTTTTGGCAAGGTATGTTTGTCTTTGAATACCATTCTAATAGCATGTAATACCCCCATTTTTTACTTTAAATATATTAAATCAAATCATGTAAATAATGTAAATGTGCTATTATGGATTCCTAGTGCGGAGCTCAAGCCAAGATTCAATTAGTGTATGACGAGGCATGTATAATGTAAATAATTTTTGTATGGACCATATGGTTGGATTGTCATGCTAACTCAAAATCTATGTAAATATTATGTTGGAAAATTAATAAAATGGTCCAAGATAGTTATGTAAAGAGCACTAAACGGGCTATGATTATAGTAAAGGGGAAGAGAAAATGGGGGCTTGTGGGATATTAAATCCTCTATTGCCAAGTGTCAAACTTGGAACTCATTTATTTATTGCCATGTGTCTTAAATGAGCCAGTTATTTCATTTTGACTATTCAATCCAATCATTAAATGTATGTATGAGCTTGGTGGGGAAAGTATTCTCATGTAGTTATGGGAGATGGGATGAATATACTTCTATGACTATTATAGGAGTCCTCTCTTCTATGGTCTAAATTTATGTCTATCGTCCATTTTTCCCCATCCTCTCATCTACTTTGGAGTCTATCATCTATTTTTTCTCATGCATATTTTACAGTAGATTTGGTTAGTAAGTAGAGTTATCTTCTTATTGTTCATTCCATTTCCATCACCATTACCAGATTGAGAAATAACCAAAAATTTGAAATTGTGTAGAAAAATTGCAAATTTGAGAGAAAAGAGATGACTGTAGGTGAGCACAAAGGTTGGAAAGATAGAAACATTTGCTCATTGAGTTTTATTGATCCTAAATGCTTGAGAAGCCATGACTTAATGCTACAGGAAGTTCTCTAACAGTATACAATAGATTGGACTCTTTCTACACACACTGATAAGAACTGTAAGGGTTGGATTTCCTAAGGGAAATGCCTTCCTTGTGTTGTGTGGGGTAGTATAAAGGAGTGCCATGACTAGGATGACTAAGTGAGATCCCTGTAAATGATCAAAAGTGGGCAGTTTGGCTAAGCATGAGAGCAAATGGGTTGTGGTATGAGAGAGAGAATTATATAGGTATTTCCTTCACCTTGATGGCCTCCCAACTTGGGGGTGGTATCTACAGCTGATATATACGATTGGGAGGAAAATTGCTCTTACACGAACAATTGATTAGATATTTAATACAATTATTCTCTTTATGTATGAATGTGGAATGATTTTATTTTTTTCCTTTGATAAATGTGTTGGTTTATTCATGTTGTATGTGTGGATAAAGTTTTAATTTCATTGTGCTTTTCATTTCTAAAATTGCACATACATTTCTTCTTTATGAATTTGTATATGCCCATGGGGTGAAATTTGTATGCTTGTAATTTGTAAATATCCCCCCTTTGTTGGTTGTAATGATGGATGGGGATGTGACAAAGTGGTATTATAGTTCTTGGTTGCATCATTGGGGTTGTATGGACTGGAACCAACGATTACAAGCAGATATCAAAGTTGCACGTGAAGTTTTGACTAAACACTTCTATGAAAATCTATGGTTTTAGTTGTTAGATGATATTTTAATAGAGCCATGAATTAAATATGTGGTCTACCAATAGGAATGGTAGATTCACTTAGAAAATTTGGCAAAATTTTGAAAACTACAGAGCTATCAGTGAAATCATGAAATCAAAATTTTATAGAACTATGAGAATTTGAAAATTCAAAGTAATTTTGAGATGGGCCCTACCTGTTCCATGGGGAAAAAAGCATGACATGGAGGAGACATGTGGACACAGCTTATGATGAAGACTAGCCACACCAGATGAATACACAAGTGGCAGGACCGGAACAAGGTCGTCGAAAGAAGCTTGTCAGGTGATACACTTCTCAGTGTTAACTCATGAGTTTGATGCGATGCATCTGACAAGGATCACTTAATGCGATGAGCTTGATCCAATTGAAGCAGATCGATAGATAGGAGTTCGATATCATCAGATAGGAACAACAGGTTTGATGTATTGGAAAAACCTCATTGGAGGTAGAGCATAAAAAAATGATGTCGAAGGCATAAGAGATCCTGATGGAATGAGGATTCATAATGGATCAAGATTGCCACTTCGGAGCCCAACCATCGAGAGAAGATATTGAACATGAATGCAAAGGACCCCAATGGATTATAAGTTTCATTTGATTAGAACTCGATGTATCCTCGTTGAAGGAGGGCTATGGGGGAATTACTCTCGAAAGAATATGTGGGTAATTTTGATGGATTGAAACCTGACATATCAAGAAGTCTTCATCAGAAAAGGGCCATGGAGAATTAATCTAGAAAGTGCATATGTGGATGTTTGATATGAAAATTTTGATGAAGGAGGTATGATGTGATATCGTACATTGGCCATTGGAGAGATCAGGAATAAGCAATATGGAATTAGTTTGACATGGAGTTTTTTATGTGATATCAAACATCAGTCATTGTAGATAGGTCATCGAAGAGATTTAGAATTGGAAATGTAAAAAATTCCAAGGGGAGGGAATAGATATGACGAGAGAGTTGGTGCAATGTAAAATCAGTTGATATGCAAGTTTGACCCAATGGAAGAGGTCTGAAAAAGCTAAAAATAAATAAACAACAACTATGGAACCCAAAAATTGTTTTTTCCATAACATGAGTAGTTTAGCTCAGAATCTATTTAGACTTACAACATTCTATTGCCATTGAGGAAGGCTACTAATTATTGCTGATAAGCATGGACCCATTCTGGTCCAGTTTTATAGAAATTTTGAAATAGTGGGTTTTAAAGATTAGTACCTAGACTTAATAGGGGCCCTACAAAGGTCAAAATTGTGATGGTGCAATTGTGTACCAGGAACATAGATAAATATGGTAGCATGTGGACAAATTCCAAAAGGTTTGAAGCTAAACTACAAAAGAAGGATAACATACACTATTATGGGGTAATTTTTGTGGATTTTGAAAAACTGGGAGGATGTAAAATTGACCTTAGATGTCGAGACCAGAAAAAATTATGAACTAGACATTTTACCTACTCTTCAAAACAAACAAATTTGGTTTGAATTAAGTTTTATCATAGTTGCTTAGTTTGTGAGATAGCCATTTTTGCCCAAAATTTTAAGTTTGGAAAAGATGCAAAAGTCAAAATTAGTCGATTCCAAAAAATTATAGAAATCTACTAGAGAATTAGATTGGCAATCTAAAAGTTGTTGACTAATCCTTGTTATGGTATTATTAGTGTTTGTTAGAAGAAGAAAAAAAATTATCCCAAGATTCTCTTCCACGGGTGTTACAGAGAGAAATTCCTATGGCTTGGGGTACCACAACAGACAGCTTGACTCAAAAAATCAATCCTTTCCAATATGCAATAGAAATAAAATATCTAACACTAAAGGATTAGACCTCGTACCTTATTCTGGACGGTTGAAGTAGATCCCCGTTGAGCTTTCCAACTTCAGCTTGAATTGATAGATTACTTCCTCAACAACAAGTAAACAATACAAGCATACTATATATATTGGTGTTAGATCTATTCTAGCATATATAATCAACAATGTATAAGCATTTGAAATCATTCCCTTGGATAAAATATTCATTCAAACATACATTATTGGACAAGAAAAGATATTTCTATTAATATAAAATCAGAGATTACAATGGATACAACCTCTGTTGGCACGTCTGCGAATTGGAGAAACTGAATCCCCCACTTGGGCCTCCACCACTTCAATCCTCCATCTCTCGATAGCAAGCTCACAAGCAAAAGGGAAGCTTGGGAAGAACACAAAAGTGCTCCAAGGGACAAAGGGATGCAGACTCAAGCATAAGTTCCGTCAACAATGGACTAGAGTTTCTTTGCTCTCAATTCTCTCTTATGCCTTCAATGTGCCAAAGAGTTCCTTATATAGCTTTTCAAAGGGGTAATGAAAGGTCGAATTCGAGCAATCTCGAGGCATATGGAAGGCTAGGAGTCAAGTGAGTCGGATCCATGTCAAGGAAAACTCCAAAAGGATTTGGATTTTGTACACATCCCAATGTACGTGGTTTTATTGGTCAAACCCACGTATAGACGCGATTAGGGGTTTAAAAGTCGCGTATATGAATTTACACATGTTTTTAGGGATGGTCTAGGAAACATCAAAGGACAAAAAATGGTCCAAGGGGTCTAAGGAGTCCGCAGAGGGACAGGGGAAGGCCATACAAGTGTGATTCACCTGGAGTGGTAAAATCAGATATAAAAATGGGAGGATGAGTTGATCTCTAAATTTAAATGCACCTACAGAAAAAGTGCAGAATTTGGGAAAATTTGACAATTTTGGAAGGATGAAATGTTTTTCCTATAAATCAGAAAGGGGCATAGTTATACTCATTGGAAATCTTATCCATAAGGGAGTGCACAATAAAATTTCAAAATGGTAATTCAGATGTTTCTAAAAATTGAATAGAAAAGTGTTTATAACCTTGATTTAACAAAAAAAATTGTCAACAAGGGTGGTTCCCAAAATGCATGAAAATCAATTTTCTGAATTTCTAAGAATGCAATGAAGCTAAAAAAAATATGTTTATATGAATACTTTTGAAAATACAATTATATCAAAGACAATTAAGGGTTAATAGTCAATATAGTATGTTACGGAGAAAACTTCTTATGGCTTGGGGTACCACAACAGACAGAGTAACTGCAGAAATCAATCCTTTCCTATATGCAAGAGAAACCAAACATCTAACACTAAAGGATCTCGATACATACCTTATTCCAGACGGTTGATGTAGATCCCCATTGAGCTTTTTCAGTCTTGCTTGTATTGATAATTTGCTCTCTCAACATTTAGCAAATAATACAAGCATGCTATATATAATTATGTTAGACCTACTCTAGCATATATAATCAATAACATATAAGCATTTAAAATCATCCATGGATTCAATACTCATTTAAATACACATTATTGGACAGGGAAAGATATTTCTATTAATATAAAACAGAGATTACAATAGCGACAACCTCTGTCGAAACGTCTTCGAATCAGAGAAACTGAGTCCTCCACCTGGGCCTCCACCACTTCAATCCTCCATCTCTTGATAGCAAGCTCACAAGCAAAGGCAAGCTTGGGAAGAACACAAAGTGCTACAAGGGACAAAGGGATGCAGACTCAATTATAAGCTTCGGCAACAATGGACTATAGTTTTCTTGCTCTTCAATTCCTCTCCCTTCAATGTATCCAAAGGGTTCCTTATATAGTGCTCCAATGGGGTAATGGAAGGTAAGATCCGAGCGATCTCAAGGCACATGGAAGGCCAAGAGATAAGTGACTCGGATCCACATCAAGGAAAACTCCAAAACTATTTGGCCTTTTGCACACATCCCGATGTACACAGGTTTAAGGGTCAAATCCACGTATATACATTAGAACAAGTTCAAAAGTAACGTATAGCAAATAAGATATGTTTTTAGGGATGATATTGGAAACATCAAAGGTACAAAAATGGTCCATGGGGTCTAAAGAGTCTACAGATGGACAGGGAAGGCCATAAAGGTGTGATCCACCATGTGTGGTAAAATCAGCTGTAACAAATGCCCCCTAATGTGTGAGGTCAGAGGGGTCATACGATGACCAAAATACATTATAAGTCCATCCCAGAAGTGGAGTGATGAAGAACCAGGTGGAAGAACTAGCCATCCAACAGTATAATACAATAATGAAGCTCTACACATAACTGTAAGTAGACATAACAGTCCCGGATACATAAGAGTACAATGGTCATGAATAGGCATCATACAAAATATGACATGTGTGGTCATCGCCACATACAATATAGATAGATCAGAATCTCCATGATGAAGATATACAAAGGATCATGATCTCCATGAAGGCTGAAGATATATAATGGATCAAGATCTCCATAATGGCTGGAAACATCTAACATATACTGGAATCAAGTCACGAGAGCTGAAATCTCATGAACACTGGCACGATTAAGGAGGTAGCATATATGAAATGCCACCAATTTGGAAGGTCTTCTACATAATCCACTACGAGTACATGTCCTACTATGTGAATAGAGGTGTCGAGGTCGAACATAGTAGTCCATCGTCTGATTATCGGTCATTGATGTATACTGTTAACAGATGTGAGATCACCCGCTGATAATGAAAATGGGAATCAAGCTACTAGAGTGCAAACTAACAAGTGTGAATAAATGTGTTGAGGTCGAACACTTGAAAGGATCCATTGATTAGGGGACATTGATGTATTCCCAAAAAACTATCGATGGCAAGAGAACCTGCCATTGATGACTGCAAGTCTTAAGGCACTCAAAAATGACTCTAGATTCCTATCCCAAAATAAATGATTTGAAGTCGGTATGCTTCATGTAGCGTTCCCGATCAATTCTGATTTTATTCAGGCAACCATTATGCGATATCCATAAGTGTGACCAATCAGTAGCAAAATATCCCTTCAGTTTCTCAGACCAATCTCTGCTGAGAAATAGACCATATGCTTCTGGGATATCCGCTACAATTATATCAATGATAAAATGGACTTGAGGATTCGAAGCTAACCTAATCAACACCTCCTTCAACTTACCAATTAATTTCACGTTTGAATGATCAAGCTGCACAATACTTGTATCACAAGGCACAGGGACAGCATTAAGTTTTTTACATACAGAGTATGGCATAACATTCTTGGAGGCCCCTGAGTCTATCATATAGTTGTGCACTTTACGATTGCATATTTCAAACGTAAGTAAAAAAGGCAGAGTTGAAGAATCAGATTTCTTGCCTATGGATGATGCATTGACTGAAGACTTTGTTGGGTTATCTTTAGTGTTAGCAGAGCTGTTTTGACTCGAAGGAGTTTTTCCACTTTTACTTGGAGATACCCCTTGCATCATTTTATCTATAATCACCGGTAACTTAAGTAGTTCATAGATAGAGATGTTGGCTCTGATTTTATTTAAATCTTCAATCAGATCGTATTCTAAATCAAGAGAGGGTGCAGGCTTACTATTTGTAGGTTGGGTTTTTGTTTGAGCAGATGAACTATTATCTGTAGCAGTTGTAGAAGGTTCTGCTGAGGGAAGATCTTTCTTGCTTCTAGTGTTATACTGATGCTGATTTACATTGACAACACCTACATCTTCATCATCAGTCAATTCTGAAGTATCCCAGAAGTGGTTGATAACTTGAGGAGGTTTATCTTCTGCGTCATTATCTTTGTCTTGGGTACCTTCAGAACTCTGTCCTGAAGATTGAGTATCGTTTTCAGCTAATGTTTCTAGACCTGAAACTAATAACTTGAGGAAACTGTTAATTTCATCAACATTGTTAGCTTCAGAGGGTGGAGTCTGTCTAGGAGCTGTATTTGAGAATGGCCTTCTGAAAGGTTGTCTAGGTGGATCTTTAGTAGGAGTGTTTTCAAAGGTGCCTTTCTTTAAATCAATGATTTCATTAGACAGTTTTTTAATAAATATTTGGAGGCTATCTAGGTCTAATGAATCCTGACCTTTTTTCTCAAGGTTTGTGTTCTTGGTAGGACTGTCAATCTTCTTACGAGAAGAAGATGCAGAATCTGTGTCTACTCCAGGATTTGCTTTTATGGTAGACATATCTTTCTCAACCTTAATTGCTTCTTCAAAGTTTTCAGCAAGGGTAAGTTTGGCTTTTTGTCTGACAAACATGGCCATTCAGGCAAGGCTGAAGTGTAGAATTCAATAGTGACATCCTCAGCTGGCCTTGAAGCAGCAGGAATCCTGTTTCTTAGAGTTAGGAATCGCTGGTTAAAATATTTGACCTTTTCCTTGGTTTCCATGCGAATTCTAGATAATTCTAACACCAAGGCAGCTGGAGTCTTGTCGTCTCCAAACTTGTTCATGAAAGCAAGGTCGAATTTGTTCCAACTGGTAATGGAACCAGCTGTAAGCGAAAAATACCATGTCGAAGCTTTACCCTCAAATGTATAAGGGAAAAGTCGACAGACTACATCTTCATGTTCAACATCCAAGAGTCGAACTGCTAACATAAACTTCTTGACATGATCTTCCGCTGGATCTTTCAGCTCAGGGTTGAACTTGGGTAATAACTTCTCAAGATGCTTAGGTAAAGGGTGTTGATCACCTGGGACAGCCACTGCATCCTGAGCTAACCATGGCATATTAGCATTAGGGTTTGGGGGATTGACACCTGCCATGTTCCTTGGAGTTGGAGGCGGCGAAGGCGGTGTTTGATGAATGGGGGGAGGTGAATGAGGTGGTGATGGTGGTTGACCAGCCCCTCCTGAAGCAGGTGGTCCTGAAGAAGATGAAGGCTGATTGGCGCCTATCAGAGGCTGTTGTATCTGAAGATCAAGGAGGGAAACCAAAGGTTGCTCCTGTTCTTCCGAATCAGGTTCAGGACGATGAGTACGGGGACGTGTGATCTGCGGGAGAGGTAGTTCAGTGGGTTGGCGCCCAGTGAGATTTGAATATGCCCTTGTTAAGATCCTATGAGATTCGTTTATGGCTTGCTTGTACTGGTCAATTTCTTCAGGTAGGTGAATACCGGGAGAGTTGAACTAAGAGATGAGGTTTCGAACAGATTCGTTCAGTGGGGCTTCACCCGATCGTGATGACTGGAGAGTACATGACTGTGAGGATGATTGTATTTGAGGAGTGATAGGCTGATTAATTTTGTTGACAGGATTGTTTTCATCAACCATCAGTTTAAGCTGGCCCTCCTTCTAGCACCATTGTTGACGGGCATAAGTGACTATGCACGCAATGGGGGAAGACAACCCAGACCGGGATCCTTAAAGCAGGCTCCAAGTTGTTTGGGATGGTTGTTCCCGACAGGTTTAAAGGCTCTGTTAGCCTGAAAGTCTAACTAAAGAAAAATCTAAGAGATAGAGCTAACACTACTGATTATTCATCAGATATATACCTATCTCTGTACAAGTTAATGAATGTTATTAATTACAATATGAATCAGTTAAGTTAATTCAGTTTATGCCACAATATTAAATAACTATTAACAGAGTTGATGGGTTACAAAGATACAACAAATACACCTGTACATTAATCACAAGGCAAAAGGAATAATCTGAATGTGATGTGAATTATAAACATCTGATTCAATGGATTTTAAAATAACATGATTTAACAAAACAGAAAAACATTAACCTAATCTAAGTCCTATCCTGATCAGGAGCAATAAAATATTTAACCTGATATCAGATCTACCAATGAAACTATTGCATTAATAATCCTGATAGTAATCAAAAGAAATTCTGAAATTAACAAGATGATACAATAGGTGCATATATCAGATATGATATGATGTGAAACATCAGTAAATCGAAATCAGTACCAGTCGACAATTATATAACATATATTTGCATAATTCTTAAAAGAAATCATAGCAAACATTAATAATATGGAAAAAATAAACAACAAGACTAAGCGATACAGTACACACATATACAAAGTAAAAATACTGTAAAAATATGTAAGTATCACCAGTTTAACAATCTGTAGCTGCTGACAGCAAACTGTCTTGAGTCATAGGGAAATCAAACAGTAGTCTTGTCCCTTTCTTCTCCAAACTATCGACCCCTATATCCCATATGCTATCTCCCCTTAAATACATGTAATCTTCAAAGATAAACAGTCCTAAAAACTAGAGATAGCAAAATCGAAACCTTTAACTGATTTCCCTTAAAAATGACAAGTAAGACATGTCATTTTTCTACATACGTGGAAATGCCTAGAAATGGTAAAGATTCAATCCATAAATATCGAGAACATCAACGATGAAACAACACCTGGAAAACCTGTTAATCGATTTGTTCCGATTATGTGGGGATCATCCAAAAACAAACAGCCATCAAAATCCAAGCAAGAACAGAAACCATATCGCCTGCGATAAACACGTAAAAGTGATATAATTAACACACATACAAAAATCAAAATGACAAAAACTATATAATAAACAAGAATAAAACAAGCCAATACCTGTACAGAAATAACCTGATCATTAATCCATCATAACTTCAAAATTTGAAACCACTAGCAAATATACCCCAAAACATCACAATTTTACAGGAGCATTGAAGACTTGGATGTTCACACCACTCGATTGACTCTGCGACTGACCCTTAAACTGCATAAGCACAACTTGAGCATTAAGCTCCCGTACCTTTTCTTTTTTCTTATCATTCTCATTCTGTAATTTAAGAACCCTTCTAATCAGCTTGTTCTTGTGATTTTTCAAACACAAGAGATGCTTATCACTCGAGTCTACTTTCTCCATTAACTTAAGATTATCGGCATTCATCAGATCGCGATTAGTTATTACCTCATTCACCCTTTCTTCCATCCTGCGTATCTTGTCTAAGAGACAGTTAACAAACAATGGATGCATCATATCCCCAACGTCATGAAAAACAGATGAGCTTGTCTCTACAGGATTCTCTTTAGCTGGAAGATCAATAACAGGGTCAGGCTGAACATCCTTATCAAACGCGGGAGAACCATCCTCGACAGGATTCGAGGTAGATTCAGGACCGACATTATGATCATCCACAGGCAAAACGGGGTTACTTTCATCATCGTCGATAATGACAGTCTCGACACAAATAGCATCATTCATCGGTGGCTTAACAATATTACCTTTGGCCATACTCCTAGTAAATCTTCCTATCACTTTAGCTCTTGACCTGTTACTTCCCCGATTGTATGTTTTATCAACACTATTCTTTGGTGTAACTGGTGACAAAGTTGAAGATTTCCTCATTCTTTTAGAAACCAGAGGGGTACCCGGGCTCCTAACCGGAGTGGACACAGGGTCGCGACAAGTTTCGGGACTCATGCGGCTGGTAGGATTTAACAGAGGCTCTCGTAGAGGAGGAACTGAAACATGATTCGGCTCTTGATGCCTGTTGCATTCCTCAGGGTTGTCAAACTAACAGTGGCAGAAGGCCAAAAAACCATTAGACTCGATGAACTCATCCCAAGACCAATTTGACTTAGACAGCTCCCTATCAATTAACATATGGACTAAGCCATGGTGAAAAAGACTATGACTAACATGCTTAGGTCCCTTCTTAATTGCAGATGACATTTTAAACAAACTTCGCACCAGGTAATAAGGTAAGTTTAGCGGGAAACCTATAAATGCAGACATCAACCTAAGATGGTAAACGTAAGCGGAGGAAAGCCGACCTTCACAGGTCACGTACCTGTGCAGTAAATCCAGGACCGGGCGCCATTCCTTTTTGAAGTATCTGCGCGCTACTCCAGTTCGGAATGATACCTCTTGACAGGGGTTTTTAAGTAATTGTCGCCATTCAGTAATGTCCATTCTATTATATTTAAACCATCTCTCACCTGTCAGTGACAGACCAGTGGCAAGCGCCACTGATCGCTCATCCACCCGAAAATGGAGATCGCCTACTTCAGCCTGAAAATCAACCAAGGAGACAGCAAACACCCTCGTGACTTCGGGGTTCGAATCGGAGAATTTACTAACAAACGGCAGCCATCCGATAGCCTCGACCTTTGCTAACATCTCAGGGTTCGAATCCAGCAATTTCATTTCACAAGGCTCGACCCTCACCACCGGTGCCATGACTGACTATGTCAAGGCATGTAACCGTACACAGAACAAATACCATAGCTCGGCACAAGATAGTGAACCAGATAGGGAGCACTTGGGATGCAAACCGAGGAAGAAATACAAGCAATGAAACCCTATGGATTCATAAACCGACTGTAACATGAGCGGACGCAGACTATACCCCTGTAAACCCAGCATCGACGGAGGCATTATCGCTCAAAGAGGTAATCGAGTAATGAGGAATGACGGTCGAAGACTCCAGATAACTCATGTTATCATTATGTATCCGGCATTAATGATATGAAACCCTTCGCTGTATACGAAACAGGTGTTCCATTGACAGATAGCCGCGATGGAGGACAAGTACTGGGACTTAAATGTGATGGACAGAGTTCAGTACCAGTGTAATGATACCATATCGACTTCGCACTAGGTGGATCAAATTCGGAGGCGATGGCAGAGGTCATAAAAATCACAAGGATTAAACCTTTGAAGATCAATGCATAAACCTTACAGTATAATAATGTTAACCTCCGAAGGTGGTGATCACGTGATAATAATACAAGCCATCACGTCGAAACCAGACTTTGAAATATAGACCATATTATAAAGACCAACATAAACGGTTATGATAATATCGACTATGGTTTGTAAACTTAGGATATGGCACGTAAAACATTTGGCCTTCGACACTCTAGGATTTACCAAAGTTATAAAAAATCGACCACGCATAACCATTAATCAACCTTGAGATAAAATCTATGGTAATGCGAGAAATCATACCAAAATCAACCATTCCAATATCTCAACCTTATCAATAGTTATAGTAACAAAACCAAATAATAAAATCAATTGATAATGTTTTGGATAAGATTTCAAGATTAGGTTATGATAAAAGATATGAGAATTATTAATACTCCTCTTTTAATTTTTTAAGTGTAAATCAATAATAACTCGATAATGGTGATTTTGTCACATAACCTATGGTTTGCAAAGGCTGCTTAAAAAACATAAAATTTCGTTGATTCAGTAGCTCGCAGAATCTCATTATTTCAGTAGCTGGTGATTCATTAAATTTGCTTTCGGAAATTCAAACATTTCATCAAAAAAAATAGGATTTTGTTTGATGAAATAATGTTTTTTAAGGCTGTTAGGTAGGGGCACAACACCGCCCAAACCCGCGTACATACGCGATTGTTTTGCAAACAGTCGTGTATGCTGCCATGCACATGGTTTTTTAGGTTAATAATGACCAAAAAATATTTTTAATGTGCAGGATGGTTCTAGAATGGAGGGAGAGGGAATATGGAGACATAGAAGAGGCTGTTCGGGGTGATTTGATGGCTCAACAAGCTCTACGTGCATGTGGGCTATACAATTTTTGGTGTCTTGGTAGCCTGAGGGCCAAACCAAGACTGTTGCAGATGCTATTAAACTACTAGGATCCTAACTCAGAGTCTTTCCATATCGACGGGATGTCCCTCACTATAGAGGTGGAGGACATATTCTTCATTACAGGATTGTCCCGACAGGGAGAGGTGCTGAACCTACGTTCTCGCAGGCCCAGAGGTGGCATCACCGTTGATAAGTACATTCCAGTATATTTTTTTCTAGACACAGAGAAGGTTGGGAGTCGGATCCCGACAAACTCCATCCAGTTACTAGGCCTGAAGGCCATACTACTGGCACTCAGCAGGATAGTTGGGCTAGCATCACTCCACCATGCCTCATGGCCATTGATTTTCTATGCAGTGGAGTGCATGAGACCCATAGTTTATGATTGGAGCACTGCATTGTTGAGTAACATGAAGCAGCAGCTCAGTGACTGCAATATGGGTAGGGTACAAAACTTCAGTTTCGACAGTATACTGAGCACGTTCTTCTTCGAGCGTGTTCTGGGGCTAAGCCCTAGAGCTGATGTTCCTCCTCACGGGGTTCTAGATACATCCCAATGACGTTGGGTAGTGCTATGCGCAGACTGGGTGGAGGTAGGGTGTCCAACCCCTACCCAGCTGATTTCTTTCCATGGTGGCAGCGACAGATAGTTGCCATCGATGATTACCCCTATGCGGGGATATATTTCTGGGGAGATCTCGACATTCCCCTACCACTAGTAGCAGCATATGGTGACATTGGTAACAAATCCCAAACCCTCTTTTTAAAGGTTTTTTTGAAAAAAAAAATTGTGTTTTTTTATATATAGACTCAAAAGACATGTTTTTTGGTGGGATGACACATAGTGACACTCTGTCATATGTATGCAGATGTTGGACCATGGCGGCTTGATGGATTCCCTTGTCATAGACAGAGAGGAAGAGGAGATGATATCATGGGTGTGGATGCGGAGTGGACACTCCAAAGAATCCACACAAACTTTATACGATTGACACACCGGGTACGCATGGTGCAAGCTGAGGACTTGCCTGAGGCCATGCAGCATCAGGTTGTTGGAGTACCACAAGCATGGGTTCAGTTATTCTGACAACTAGCTAGAGCCATGGGGTGCTACCATGATCAAAACCCCCCTCCTCCTACACAGGCTTAGAGACCTGAGAGTGATTCATTTTTGTACTACCGTGTATTATATTTTGGTGGCTCAGAAGCCCCATTTCTGTATTATGACACTTATGTATTATGACGTCACATTTTGGATGTTTAATGAAAAAATTTTATGATGATCGATTTTATTTATTTCCATGTGTGTAAAAATATATGTTTGTGATGTGCTTATGGTCTATGAAACAAATGTCAATCTAACACATAGTTAGCATATGAGTCAGCAACTTGATTATAAATTCTTGAAACATGTATGTATGTTATGTTGTCAAATTGTCGTTCTAACTGTTGGTCAATTTTAATGTTACTTAATTAACCTCAATTTAATTATCAACCGGGCAATCGTAAACTTTGAGCTGCTACACTATATGTGCAGGCAAGATAGTGTTAAAATAACCCTAATCTTTCATAGAAATTCCACCTACAGCAATCTTTTCATA
>LPNX010153238.1:11388-58201 GCA_001517045.1 Pseudotsuga menziesii | reverse complement strand
CAAGTTTGCCTTACCAACCCTTCTCCTCCAATTTGCAACAACTAGCCACACCTAAAAACTGTTGTAAAATTAGATTACTGAAATTAAACACACCCAACTAGCAAAAAAGACAACCACACTTGCATGAAATTAAACTACAAAAAATAAATACTCTTTACAGGAAAGATAAACACACTGTTTGCAGTAAAATAAATCAATCATGCAAAGAAAAACAAACACACTTACCAAAAGGAAACAACAAGAATTTGGGGCAACCCACTAAAGTGGATGCGGCAGGCTGTTACACCACGGGAACCCCATAGTGAATTCGTCTTTGCGTCTTAATGTTTCCCCTCCACCTTGTTGTGTACTGTTAAAAAGATCCTATCTACCTGAACTTCTCTGTCTACAAACAAAAATGAGCAAAATACCAGCTTACCTTGGAGCAACTCCCCGGCAACGGCGCCAAAATGTTGGTCAATTTTAATGTTACTTAATTAACCTCAATTTAATTATCAACCGGGCAATCGTAAACTTTGAGCTGCTACACTATATGTGCAGGCAAGATAGTGTTAAAATAACCCTAATATTTCATAGAAATTCCACCTACAGCAATCTTTTCAGAGAAGTCCTACCTACAACAATCTTTTCAGAGAAGTCCTACCTACAGCAATCTTTCAGAAGAACAATCTACGGATAAAACAAACCCTACAGCAATCCCTTAAACATTCCACAATCCACACTCAGCAACAGTGCTAATAATCTATTCTAAAACTGAAAGAGTTTAATAAATAACTTTGATCTGAAAACTCCACTATAATCCTACGAGAATTAATGCTTCACTTCACACAAATACTGCTAAAATTATTGCCAGAATAACACCTGTAATCTCTTGACTTTAAATAGTCAACACACAACCTGTTATAACGAGTCTTGGCTGGTTATTATTATTCAAATATACTCTGTTTTATTTATGCACATTAATGCACACAGGAAAAAGGCCAAGGTTATCCAAGCAATGGTCATTAATCAATAATAGGACTGTATGAAAAATATTCAATAGTTCTGGTTTGCATGTGCACACTGTGAAGCTGGTGTTAATTCAGGAAAGCAATATTATAAACTAGGATCTTCTCCAAACTCAAACAGCATGATTCCTTCCTATTTACTCACTTGTTTAAAAGATTATTAAAGCCCTATGTGCTCTATAAATTCCAATTTTCAATCCTTCTACAAACTATCACAAGTGCTGTGCAATTTTAACAAGATACCCTACAGCTCTGCAAATTTAAAAATGAAAAGGATGAGCTGTTATTAACTATTTTCAACAGCTAGAGTCAACCAAATTGCCAATACTGCACTGCATACTGGAAATCATAGAAAACATTAAACTCACGCCATTCCTTAATCTATTTTTACAGTCTATATCTATCTTTCTATCCGCTGGCTTCTTAAATGGAAGAATTTATTGCTATCTTGCTATAAGAACAAGAAGGGTCTATCGCTGTCAAACAAGAAGGGTCTATTGTTGTCTCACTAAAGGCTGGCAATAAAAATTATAAAAACTCAGTCTACCTGTATCCCTTCACAAAGCAAAATGTGAATCAAATCATCACGCAATTCCTAAAGACAATAACCATAAACAATCATTACGGCCATTAACACAGTCCATGCTGAAGCCAAAAAGGAAATCAAATGAAAACTGTTCCTGAGTATATTCAACAAAATAAACCAACTGCACTTAACTAAAAATCTGCAATCATTCATATGAGGGACATTATCAGCACTCTCTATCTAACAATCTCAAAAAATAGAGACATTAACTAGTGATTGCAAAACACACAGGACAAAATACCAAGGTTGGTGCTGAAGGGGGCCCTCCCTCAACGCCTTCCAGATTCAAATCGAGACCTTACAAAGAATACACGCTGGTTATATTAATAAGATGGAACATTTACAATCTTCTCTCCATTCTCTGTTCTTATGGTTTCAAAAGCCCTTTTATACTAAAAAAATACAGACTAGAATCAATCCCGTGACAGAAATTGATCCTCAAACAACTCTACAGGTAACTCAGCACACCTGAGCCAAATATGGGAGCTCGAATCCCTTTCAAATCTAAACAACACTAAAACAAGAAAGCAACAGCGTCTTAATCAACGGCCATCCCAAAACAGAACCTGAAAAGTCTGCATAGGCATGTTGGAAGGCGATGAAAGCTCAGGGTAAGCCCAAAGTGTGGATCGAAACCCCCATATTTGCCGGTGCAGCCATTGTGCCATCGTGAATCTGCCATGGAGCGCTGAAAAACCCTGCATAAAAGAAATAACGAGCCATCAATTTGCCGGAAATATATATATGAAGATTTGAAAAGCCAAATGTATACACAAAACAATATAAAATACCCAAAAAATATCACTCACCAATGTTTTTATTCACGTGGGTCTCCAACCATAAATAAACAGGAATAAAACTAATATATTATATGGTTTACCAAGTATTAGGCTAGAAAGCGAGGTATTAAACAACTAAAAATAGAAGACCAACACTAACAATATCACACGTAAGAATATTTGTAATAATGTCGGATCCCTAATACGATACAAGCCATTAAGTTGTGACACTACTAACTGCGAATCAAGACGTACCTCAAGAGAGAGAACACCATGTGAAATGGCATCCCGTAATAGCTCGATAACGGCACTATACTCAGCAACATTGTTCAAAGAAGGCCGTAGACATATGCCTCTTGAAGACAATACCTGACCCGTAGGAGTATAAATCGCCCAAGCAGTAGAGGTTGAGTGTTGAGTGTGACGGCTAGCACCATCAGCAAATCCTATGTAAATGGAAGACTCCATTGACATCTACCATAAAAAACAAACGCTAATCAACAAACCCGATCACCATAAGAAAAATCTAACTATGCAAAAAATTGTACAATAATATACAATAATCAGCCCTGGTTGAACATCATGCATAGTATTTTTTAAGATAGAGCCCATTTCTAGGCTCCGCCAAGGTTCTCCTTTCATAATCCACCAGCTCATAGGCGCCCTTCTCTAACACACGTTTGACCACATAAGGACCATGACACATGGGATTAAACTTCCCTACCCCCAAGGGTTCTTTAGCTTGATCCCATGAAAGGACCAAATCTCCTTCACTAAGCCTCCTCAAATAGACAGACTTATCATACTAGACCTTAACGCGACGTTTATTCACCTCTAGAGCCACTAAAGCATCTCGACGCTACTCATCAAGCTGCTCTAAGTGGACCAAACATTCCTCCAATGCGGAAGTGTCTGGTAAAAGCTCTATGGCTAGCTTCAATGAAGGGATTTCCCATTCAACCGGGAATACAAACTCCACTCCATGTACGAGTTTATATGGAGAGAAATCAGTGGCAGTCTTAAACGCGGTCCTATATGCCCATAAAGCAGGATATAACATAATATGCCAATTCGTTTGTGCTTTGTGTGATGGTTCATTGGAGAATGGATTTAAGAGATTTGTTCACTGCTTCAACCTGTCCATTTTCCTAAGGGTAATAAGAAGAGGAGTGCTCCTGATTATACCCTAACTTCAAGGCCAACTCTTCCATCATTCGATTCTAAAAGTGCCTACCACGGTCAGTGACAAGCTCTTTCAGAATACCGAACTAAGTAATAATTTGGTTGAATACAAAATGTGTGGCTATCTCACTGTTGGATTTAATCGTGGGCATAGCCTCATCCCATTTCGTAAAGTAATCAATAGCCACTATAATATGATGATGCCCCCCATCTGAAGCTGGGTTGCAATCCATGAAGTCAAGCCCCCACTTAGTGAAGGTACCGACAGTAATAATCGGATGTAACAGGGCAGGATGTGAGTGCATATTATGTGTAAACACTTGGCAAGGATGACACTTCTTAACCGCATTAACACAATCTTTAAAGATCGACGGCCAAAAATATCCCGCTCCCAATATCTTTTGGGCTGTAGAAAGACCAAATAAATGACCACCACACGCCCCTCCATGGCAATCATTCAGCACAACCTCAGCCTCTTCATGGGTTAAACAATGACGTAAAATAGAATCTAACCCACGGCGGTACAAAGTGTTATCCACTATAAGGTAGTTCTTAGATACGTGACGTAATCATCATCGCTCATACTGTGAAAGGTGAGTAGGGACCTTCAATGTTTATAAATATATGATAATATCCCCACACCATGGATCCAAATTTGAGATAAGGAAGATATGCTCATCGACAAACATATCCTCATAAACTTCCTCCTCCTCCTCTCTCAGGAAATCAGAAATGAGCTCCGCAAAAATTAACGATTTCTTCGATTTTGCTGAAAAAAATTCGGGATCAAATTCTTGTAAAATAACAATCCATTTATTATACTTTCCCCCGATCATCCTTCTAGTGAGGACGAACTGAAATGGATTGACATGGGCTACCACCAAGGTCTGACGAAGGAGAATGTAGTGTCTAAATCTATGAACCATATGAACGGTAGCTAAGGCAAGTTTCTCCACATGGGAATAATAGATTTCCGCATCTATAAGGTTTTGGCTCAAATAGTATATGACATGCTCATGGAGCTCCTCATCCTCCTGAACCAAAACCATACCAATCATCTCCATGGACGTGGCCACATAAATCAAAAAGTCACGGCTATAGTCGAGTGGACTAAGGATGGGGGGTGATGCTAAGGCTCGCTTAAGAGCATCAAAGGACTTATGGGCTTGCTCATCCCAGCAAAAGGTAGTTTCCTTCTTTAAAAGACACATAAAGCCTTTAGTCAAATTGGCAAAGTTAACCACGAATATCCGTAAGAAGTTTTCCATGCCTTGCAAACATTGAATATGTCTAATATTTCTCGAGGGAGACAATTGAAGTATTGCCTCAACCTTTAAGGGGTCGACTCTTATACCCTCTTTAGAAACAATGAATCCTAGCAAGCGACCAGACTTCATGCAAAAGATGCACTTATGTGGATTTAACCTAACCTGGTAGTGACAACATCTTTCGAATACTAATCTCAAATGGTATGGATGACGCAATCTCAGCCGAGAATGAGCAGCAAGGTCATCCAAAAAGACTTCAATAATTGATTTGATATCATGAAAAAGCAAGGTCATATCCCACTGAAATGTCGCTCCGGCATTTTTAAGACCGAAAGGCATCTTCCGATATGCAAACATACCCCAAGGACAAATAAATGCATTTTTGTGTTGATCTTCGGGTTTAATTTGAATCTGATTATATCCAGAAAAGTCATCCATGAAGGAAAATATCTCACTTCCCGCACACTCATCCAAAATCTGATCAATAAATGTTGTGGGAAAATTATCCTTAGGACATGCACGATTTAGATCGCGGAAATCAGTACATATACGGATCGCTCCCTGTTTCTTATAAACCGGAATGGGGTTTGAAACCCACTCTGTCAACGGAACGGGATAGATAAAGCCGGCTTTCAACATCTTTTCTATCTCAGCCTTAATTGTGGTTGCTTTTCTAGTATTCACCGCATACAAACATCGTCGAACAACCATATTTGCAACGGACAACTCTAAAGAACTTCAAGCGCAGACATTGCACAAGGAGTTTGCCCCAAATCCTTGACAACAGAACAGTTCTGGGTGGCTTGGGCATTAGGATTGTGCCTCGAATGCTTTAGGACTCCCTTAGGAATGTGAGGTGCAATCTCAAGTTTATCCATAGGGTTTTCAATACGCAAAGGAATCTCGGTAGGAGGAGGTTCTTTCCCAAGGTCCAGTTGTGATGAACCATAGTCTTTCACATGAGTCACAACCTTAGTGGAATGCACCATGTTGATGCACCCATGACCAATACTAGTTTCCAGTGGATTTTGATCTCCACCCGACACAAAATGAGGATCATGGGTCCTCGAGTTCATATTTTGATTATGGGGTAAAGGATTGGTCAACACAGCTGGGACCTGTGCTATGAACCTCGAGGCATATTCCATACGAGGGCACAAGTGAGTGAGCTGGTCATCCTTACACAACTTGCAAGGAAACTTAACCTTACGTTTATACTGCTTGTCCCCCCTAGAATTACGGTCATTCTTGCCATTAAAATTGGCATTTTTGTTCTTGTTCCCACCCTTATGATTGTTTTTACCCTTTTTCTTATTCCTTCCGGGATGCTGGTTGCCCTTCTGGTCCAACGATTGCGCAGAAAGTACACTCGTCATTTGGGTGGGTTGAGACAAAGTCTTGGCACGATTGCACAGAAAGTACACTCGCCATTTGGGTGGGTTGAGACAAAGTTGTGGCTTGTCCCGATGTGGATTGGTTAATAGATAATTGACTCACTTGTTTCATAATTGATTCCATAGGTTTGGTACTCGTACAACCCACAATGCCATCGGCATGTGGTCTAGGTTTGATCTTGGGATTGAAACTAGAATGCAAAGCATTTGGTATGATCTTATATAATAGCCCAGATTGAGCATAAATCAAATCCAATTCCTGTGCCCTAAAAATTGCTTATTCCTCGTTCTAGACTCCGGATGTAGAAACATCCTTCGCAATGTAAGGTAGCACGATTTAAGGAACCATTCAAGGAGAAACTATAGTGGTATGAAACCTTTAATCAACCTCTTCCGTCTACGCCACCCTTGGATATGGTCTGAGATATGTGTGGCCTTGTCCTGCTGAAATGTCAACAAGAGCTCCGTACCAACGTCGTAACGCACTGGTAGCTGGAAGTGTTTGAGGAAAGTCATAGCAAGGTCATCAAACAAAATGAATGCCCCCCTCGGTAACTCTATGTACCATTTCGCTACAGGCCCAGTGAGGGTGCATTGAAATATCCTCAAACGAATCGAATCATCATGTAAGGAGTTGGAAGAGCACCAAAGGTGAAAGGTAGTGACATGTTCACTAGGATCTTCTCTTGGTTTGCCCTCGAATTTAGGAATGTCTGAGGGAAGCTTAGTAGGGACAGCTGACCAAGCCGGATCATGAGATACAAGATCGTTCACTAGTCTTGATAAATCAGGTAAATTTAACGTTGCGAGGAAAGGGGGCCTAGGTTGAGCTGGTCTATGCCATGCTCCCTGATAGTTTTACTTCATATAAGGATAACTACTATAAATACCATGGCCTTGGCCATAATATCCTCCTCCCGTTTGACCCGTATAGGGTGGCATGGAAGCATTATGATGTGGTGTACCTTGACTATGCGGTGCTACAAAGCCATAATTAGAGGAGTAAGTGGGTTGTTGATACCTGTACCCATAAGGTTGATAGCTTTTTCAATACTGTGGTCCATAGGCTTGTCCATGAGAAGCTCCATAAATAGGGATATGGGGAACTCCTTGCGATGGACTATAAGACGATCTAGAAACATGAATATGACCTCCCGATACAACGGGAGATACTTGACTCTGAGATACTACTATGCGAGCAGTCGCATTATGAACCTGACTAGTAGCAACATTCCGACCCGAAGGACCACGTGAATGCAGGGGAGGAAGGGTTGTCAAAAATGCATTCAAAGGAGTAGGAATAGAGGACGAAGGGACATGTGAAGGGATATAAGTGGTATTCCCTATGGTCACTCGTCTCGGCTCTGGTATCCGTATATGACTACTAAAATTAGGTCTGGGACGGGCATGTGAGGTAGCTTCCACCGCCAAGATGGAAGGTGCAATGTGACTAGTGCTCCCAAATCTCTCCGCATAGAAAGGAATAGGAGTGCCCCTAGGCGTAGTGATAGGTTCAATTTCTAACTCGGCATGATGTGTCGGATCATGTGCAGGGATATCAAACATGCCATAACTAACATGACTAGTGCTTGTGGGTTCATGGTGAGTCTTGTCACCTGGAAACCAATACCAGCAACCTGTGAATGAGGGATCGTATCTGGAATGTGAAGGTATATCAGGTGAAGGATCATATACAAGAGTAGGATCTTCCTCCCTAACCTCTTGAGGTGGGGAGGAAAACTCGAGAATCTCATCCTCGTGATCTCCCATCGTGTGTGAATCAATGTGAGAAGTATTCCGCTCAAACTGTCTATTTCTCTTTCCCAAAGGAAGAGGATATGTGGAAGGCAGAAGCCCTGCTAAACGATGAGAACGGAAAAGTGCCGCACTCGAATCCACAATGACTCAAAAAATGAAAAAGACTCTTCTAATTACGCAAACCCTAGGAAAATTAGCATGCACAGAGCATACACCTATATAATGTAAATCCAAATCACAAGCAAGCAAGGTTAGGATATGTGAGCTCCCGAATGAAGCAGGTATCTCTCGCCTAGGAGAGGCTTGAGACTCCCATACACAATAAGCGGAGGTTCGTAACCAATTATTGTGGCCCTGAGCTTCAACGCATATAGCGACTATGTTGTCTGACCCCAACCTGGCCAGGACACCTGCAGAATAACCTCTGTGAAGTACCCCCTCAATAACCTCGGTAAGGAAACTAAGTTCACCTCAATATAATCAATGCTCAGGCGGATAGTCGCAGGCGGGATTGACCATATGGGCAGGGTAGCAAATCCTAAAACTCTCGAAAAAGCCCCCAGATACGAATACAATCCTGGAAATATCTCCGGTGCTACTCATTTATGACTAGGGGTCATCCCAATCAATAACTGCTCACACTTCCTTGTGCTTAACTCCTTTGTAAGAGGAGGATCCTGAGAAACACTAATTATACCAAGGAATTTCACACTCTCACGTGGACAGACACATATATGTTGTTGTTTAGTGGTCTTGGAGAGTCTACTCACAATGAACTATTCCAAGACCCTAAAACCTAATCTTGTTGGTGCACCCTATAAAAGAAAAGAGTGTAATTCATTTTATTATGCATTGATTTTAATTGGCTTATTACTCAAAAGGGTAAATGATCATGAAACTAATGGTGTTACGCCGCAATAAGAAGTAAAATGCACACCTAACAATCAATGCAAATGCACTGTGTCAAATGAAAAATGGCGCATGCTACTACGTGAAATGAAAAGTTCTCCTTCAAATGAAAAATGCGGTCATTCCTATCTGAAAATCTGACTAATACTTTTACAGGAAAACCTAGTGCAAGTACCATGTAAAATGCAAAATTCAAAAATGCATCATGATGCAAAAAGCAATTTTTTTTGTATTTTTTGAATTAAAATGAGATAATGAAGCAAAAGAATGACTCTACCACCCCCAGACTCTACAAGCACTATTAGATAGCACCCAAGCAAAGCACCAAGGTAAAAGAGATCTAATGCACTAATCCCAAAACAAAAAATAGAAAATGCAATGACAAGAACATTTTAAAAAATTCTAACTAAAAGACGTCTCTGGTCAGAAACAGAGGTGTATACAAACTATAGAAGCATCCAAGGAGACTCAGTAATCATCAAAACTCACCCAGCAACACTTAATCTTCCCCTAAAAATCAAAACTCAGGGCATACGCGACTATGTGTAGAAAACCCGTGTATATACGCGGATATCCCAGTAAAAACCACGTGTACACGCGACTGTGAAGCAAAAACTCGCATATAGGAAGAAAAAGAGATTAAAAGAAGGTAAAATAGACAAGTTGAGAGAAACTTTACTCCCATTAGACATTACCAGACAAACATGCCCCCAGACCCGACTCAGAAACAGAGAAATCAGAGCAATTCAAGAACATTGAATGCTGATAAAAACCCCCAAAGGAAATGACTAGGAACTCCCTAGTATGGTCACCAATTCTGTTACGGAGAAAACTTCCTATGGAATAGGGTACCACAATAGACAGAGTAACCACAGAAATCAATCCTTTCCTATATGCAAGAGAAACCAAACATCTAACACTAAAGGATCTCGATACATACCTTATCCTAGACGGTTGATGTAGATCCATGTTGATCTCTTTCACTCTTTCTTGTATTGATAATTTGCTCTCTCAACATTCAGCAAACAAGACAAGCATGCTATATATAATTGTGTTAGACCTACTCTATCATATATAATCAATAACATATAAGCATTTAAAATCATCCATGGATTCAATACTCATTTAAATACACATTATTGGACAGGAAAAGATATTTCTATTAATATAAAACAGAGATTACAATAGTGACAACCTCTGTCGGCATGTCTGCGAATCGGAGAAACTGAGTCCTCCACCTGGGCCTCCACCACTTCAATCCTCCATCTCTCGATAGCAAGCTCACAAGTAAAGGAAAGCTTGGGAAGAACACAAAGTGCTCCAAGGGACAAAGGGATGCAGACTCAAGTATAAGCTCTGGAAACAATGGACTATAGTTTTCCTGCTCTTCAATTCCTCTCCCTTCAATGTATCAAAAGGGCTCCTTATATAGTGCTTCAATGGGGTAATGGAAGGTCAAATCCAAGAGATCTCAAGGCAAATGGAAGGCCAAGAGACAAGTGGCTCGGATCCACACCAAGGAAAACTCCAAAACTATTTGGCCTTTTGCACACATCCCGATGTCAACGGGTTTAAGGGTCAAATCTGTGTATATATGCGAGAACAGGTTTAAAAGTCACGTATAGCAAATAAGACATGTTTTTAGGGATGATCTTGGAAACATAAAAGGTACAAAAATGGTCCATGGAGTCTAAAGAGTCTGCAGAGGGACAGGGAAGGCCATAAAGGTGTGATCCACCATGTGTGGTAAGACTAGTTGTAACATAGTACAATTTTGAAATCCTTTGGTCTTGGTTGGGCCTAGAAAAGCGTTATCACCATGGATTATGCACAAAATCCTTATGCAACTAAAATAGATGTCATGGGAGAAAATATTGTTAAATATACAACATCGTGAGTCATTCTCCAAGCCAATATTGTGAAACTATGGTTTGGCCTCATGTGTTGAGATAGAGAGACTGAGTTGGAATCAGTAACTTGGAGTAGATTCTTAGGTTTAGACCCAAGGATGACTAACCCTTCAGTTGTAAATATTATTCCTTATGTGTTGAGGGGAATGCTTTGATTTATCAAAGTGATGATGTTATAAAGTCTTTTAGTACATGGATCAGGACTTTTATGTGTATCAAGTCATGATTCTCACATGGATCTCCATTCATAGTAGGTACCTATGAGGTGGACCTCCAGTTATAGAGGTGATTGATTCTCATGTGAACCTCAATTTATAGTAGGTATCCATGGGGTGGGCCTCTAGTTATAGAGGAAGATGCTTTGCATGTCGAGGCATTAATATTGTGTGATATATTACTAGCCATGATCATTCGAGATGGATAAAGCTATTAAGTATCCTCTAGGGATTGGCCACCTCTAGAGTGAATTACTTTAGCATATGATCATTTGGTTTGGAGTAATTTGATATGATCATAATATCGGACATTTATTATGAGTATAATCTGATATTATAGATAGTTAAAGTTAACACATATTGACCATGAATTAAAGATAAGAGATAGAGAGATAAAGCATAGAAAAAAAGAGAATTTGAATTGAACATGAGATGACTTTAGTTGACTAAGATGAACTCGAATTACTAAGCTTCAGTTATGCCTCAATCTATGTTTCAATTAAAGCATTAGTTATAAATGTGTGAAATCAAGAGAACTAGTGGTGATCACTACAAGTAAATTAATCAACATGATTTTAGTTAACAATAGTTAACTAAGTGTTAATAAATATGGACTGGTTAACTAAAGTGTTTTGCACTTTAGTTAAACTAAAATACAACACTTTAGTTAAACTAAAAGACGACACTTTAGTAAACAAAATACAACACTTCAGTTAATTAAGTATTTGCATGACGACACTTGAGTTATTGCATGACGACACTTAAGCTAGTAAGTTAACTAAGTGATAATACATTCTGTTAGATGGCGAGTTCACTCTAGAGTCAGTAAAGCCTCAGTTAATGTCAAAGATGAAAGGAAAGGCACATATGTTATGCACAATGAAGAATTCAACGTACCAAATTAACCATCCATGAAGGCAATTCACATTTTTGGTGCAAGTGGTGCACTATTCTCAAGCAATCATTCACTATAGTTTGCATGCCAGTGTTTATGGCTTGTTATTAATGTGCTAGGCAAATGACAAGTTCACACAATTGATCTCTTTTCTCTATTGCTCAATATTCTCTCTTATCTTGCACCTGTGGTAGTGAAAGCAATTTTCTTATTATGTAAAAAGGCATTCTCTCTAATGTATCATAATTATACTCCAAAGATTTGTTGGGTTTTTTCCTCCTCATTGTTTTGAGGGTTTTCCCCAGGGTGCATCTTGTGTTGTGGTTGAATGTTTCATGTGATTGAATGGTTCTTTGTTTCAAGTGTTCAATATTTCTACACATAAAGTTTTAAAGTTCAAATGTCATCATATTTTCTCAAAAATTAACAAATATACAAGTTGAGAATATAGAGATTCACTCTAATGGCCAAATAAATCAAGTAACTCCCCAAATATTGTAAGAACTATGAGAACCCTAAGAGTGAAATTACAAAGTTGTAGAGAAAATGGTGAGAAGTTTCTAAGAGATTAGGAAAAACAAAACTAGGTTAATGCATCCATGATCCAAATCTTAACAAACATTTGGAGGAATATTCACCATGGGAAGAACTCAGTAAATGAGGAAAAGAGTGGGGGTAGATCAAGGAAGAATTCTCACAAGAGGTCCCATATCTCAAGAAGGGTTTCTAGAGATAGGGAATATACTCCATATTTATATTATAGTAGGCCATATGCTACTAAAGACTCCACTGAAGGTTCAAGATCACATTCTCATAGAAATAAGAGGAAGAGGCCTATCAAGGACAACTCACATGGGTAATTTAGAAAGGACAAACGTCTCACATTTGATAGTGAAGTAAAATCTAGTTAAGGAGCTAAAGATTATATTCTCTAGATGAGGAAGTATTTCTAATTCCATGTCTACTTTGGGAACATGAATGCAAAGGTGGTGTTGCTGCTGCAACCACTACCCCAATTTTTTATGATTTTAGGGCCCCCCCTTAGATTTTTATCTTTTGATCTTGCTCATACAGTTTTTTCCCCTTAAAGGTTGCTTTCCATGACTTGGTTTTTATTCTGAACAAGTTTGATGACTTTTTTGCACCAATTGAAAACTCACTTTTGTCCCGATATGTTGGAAGAATTTTGCCAACACAGTGAAGAAAATTCAGACTTTCCATCTAATATTTCACTAGTACAAAATGAGGAATTAGCTACTACGTGACTAAAAATTCTAGTCACCACAGGTTTTTCAAGTGATTTACTACTAAATATGAGCAATTTTGATTGACCCAACTATAAACAACTAAAATTAATGACTAATTTAGTCACTAGTTAACAAATATGACTTGATAATAACTGATAGAGTTAAAAATGACTAACATAAATGACCAATTTAGTCGCCACATAAAAAATGACTAGCTAGAAGAATATGAATTAGTCATTTATGTTAGTCATTTTTAATTGTGTCAGGCCAGGGTCATTCATGAATAAAATATCCTACAAAGATAGTGAACATGTTAAATATACATCATATATTTCACGATGTCTTCAATTTATGTCTGTGTCACAACCATTGGTCCATAGCATTAAGTGAGACCAATTATAACCTAAATGTGCATTCTTTGTTTATTTAATTTGAAAGTGAGTTTTATATAGTTAATTGAAAAATGTTTGCACCATATGGTTTAACACTACTTATAGCATTCCATACATTTACACAAGATTTCTTCAATCTTCCATATATCCTAATTCAAAGTATACATGCGAAATTCACTAGTTTAAGGAATAAATTGTCTATCCTATGTTGTGTTATCTCTCAAACGTATATCCCTGATCATTTGTATCCCTAAAATTAACAAAGCAAGTCCTATACCACCCAAGTTAGAACTAGTACTACAATATAATGCAATATACTTTGGGGAGTCTATGGATATGTTTAATAACATGCATGCTAATATCAGACTAATCAAGGACTGAGGATCAACCTAAATAGAAAAATCCATTGTATTGGACCATATCCATACATCTCTAGAGGTAAATCACAATGACAAGGTAAATCAAAATGATTATATGAAGAATTAAGAAAATATAACAATAACATTTCGTTTTTTTAAACAGTGCATAATAATATGGTAAAAGGGTGGCTCAGTAAAAGAGTTAGAATTATCCCCCTTTATATATAGCTGGAAAAATAGAACTATAGCGACGGCATCGAACTTCGTAGCAGTAATATGCTTTCAACCTTGTGATCTTATTCTTCAGCGTCTTCCGGTGATATAGAAATAATTTTGATGTGACCTGAAGAATATCAGTTTTACATGACGTTGGGTTCATTGCTTAATATAGAAATCTATTCACTGCCTTAATAAAATTATCGTGACACATCAAGTTGACGTGTTGATTTTTGGTGGCAAAGATCCTCTCTATTTGCATTTGGAGTTCCACCTTTTCAATGCATTGGCCATTCTTCCTCAATCGACAAAGGAATGGCATTGATCTCCTTAATTTATGTGATGCAGTAATCCACGTGGCATTCCAAACTCAGCAATCATTGTGATCTCGTTAGCGTGCTATCCTCTTTGGTGGTCTGGGCGGTCTGGTGATAAGGCATTAATGACAATCGACAACTACTTGAAAATTCTGTTAGTGATTTAGTTGGCAGATCTTCTTCTTTATCTTTGAAATCTGATTATATTAAGATTATGTCTCGTATAAACGTCGTTGATGATCTCTAATTAATGACAAGTTCTTCAAACCTCTTGCAATTTCATAATGTTGTGCACAAATTCTATGGAGCTAACATAGTCATCCATAAATATATTAGCTTGCAACCAGTGTCGATATGTGGAGAAAGAGAGAATTCTCAAAAAGCTGTAATGGAAAACCAATAAAAATGTCAAAGTTAAAGTCATTTAAAATCAATACTATCTACATGACTAGACGTAACCTTTTCAAGACGCACCTTAGAATGTTATAACTATCCAACAAAACCTTTTAGAATTTAATAAGTTATCAATCTTCCAAGTTTCTTAAGGATATTCATGGATTGAGAAGTAAGGTTTAAAGTAACACGCTAGCCATTTGAGACAAATAATATTCACTATACATAAAAGATTTTAAGTATCATTCATCTCCATTCATATCGAAGTTAGTTTATTGAATTAACTTGCAATTTTATTAGCATAGATCTAAGTGCACCACATTAAAATTATTGATTTTATTAAAAATATCAAAATATCAAAATCAATCTTTAATAAAACCAAAGTTTTATTTCTTTAAAAATTTGGCACTATTTGAAAAGATGATGTCACCTTGCAGTGTTAATATGTATCTTTTGTATCTAAATACATAGATAAATGCAACACGTTTTCTTAGAGTAATTTATATAGTAATTCCAAAAAAAACTATTACTTATTTATTAAAGCGTTGTGGAGGAAGAAATTGAATATAAATAAATAAATAAAGTTTACAAAAACAAAGTATAATTAATTTTTAAAATAAAAAATAAAGAAATTTTTGTAATCTTTACAATTTCAAATGTTAAAATCTTTACATGAAATATTTTTGAATTGTTAGAAATAGAGCCTTATGGAATATGATACTCATCAAACAAATTCTCAAATACTAAAACGTATGCATCACCCCTAAGGATTTATAAGATGATCTAGTACTCGAAACATTTTAATTGAATCACCAAGTCAAAGAAAAAGCAACATAAAAGAAAAGGATCTAGGAAACAAGCCAAACTAAAGCAAGCTAAAAGCTAAGCATTTACAAAATTTATGTGGGGGTCCCTTTATTTTCACTAAAATTGAAGGGAGTTGTTGGGGTGCCAACAAATGGTGACATGCTGGGCGAACCAGTTATCTCTATGTTTTTACCTGAAGGTTATAGATATAGGAAAACATAATCAAGGTTTTCTCAAAATATCAAATTTCACACCACATGACATTCTCATATCACTAGCCTATATAGTACAGTTTGAACTTAAATACTGTCACAATCAAATGAATTATCCCAACTATTATTCAAAGACTTCATAAAGATAAATGACTTTTAAATATATGCATAGCAAATAAACCTCATCATGAATGCTTTCTCAACAGCTAAAGATAATCAAATAACACCAGCATAAAGATATGACCTCCATACTTTAAGAAGATATCTGGATAAGTTTCCCATCCATTAGATATCAATAACTAAAAGAATTTTAGTTTTAGTTTTTCTTGAATATATTAATTATATCTTTGACTCAAGACTACTATCTTGGCCTGGTAACCAGATATTGATAGCATCATTCATGAGAACTACCAGAGATAAACAAGCTGACTCATGATGAGACCTCCTGTCCCTTGATCTTATGACCAAGAGCCATCACCCTGGTGATCAGAAATGATGTTATCCCCAACAGAGCTGATGATCATGATTAGGTCGACTCATGATGAGACCCCCTATTCTTCAATCAAAGTTTAGTTTAGTTTTATAAAATTTGTCTAACAAATGGGAAACAAATCCAAATAATACTCCTATAATAACATGGAAGGCCTAAATATGACTAATGTCATTGATTCATAAAGATTCTGAGAGAAAAGTTTCCCAACAAGTTAACTTGCCTAGCTAATGATATAATTCTCAAAATAAAGTCCAAGAATAATAACTGTGAGTTCAACTAACTGATTAGCTAAGTTCATAATAAATATTTCAAGGCTAGGAGTGATTCAGTCATAATAAGAACATTTGATATGGCAAGAAACTCCTTACAATGGTTTCCCTTAAAGATATTAGGTTGATTAGTGGAGAAACATATGAACACCCAACAGTATGCCATCACAGCTCCTTTACTAAAAACAAAGAAGAAAATCAGAAAGCTTAGAATATTAAAACTACTAAAAACTAATCAACCAAACAAATTTAAAAATTATTTGAACCTGAGCATCCAAAACCTATATACAAGATAGAATCTAATCAAATCGAAATCTCAACCAAAAGATTGTATCACAATTCAAAAGGAAAGAAGAATTAAGTATTCACAAATATAGCAAATTTCTTCGACTTCAATTGCCTATCGAAGAAAATAAATAAACTCAAAATTCAAAAATTGAAACATGATCACATTCTATGAGACGATCTATTCAAAATAATGTAAAGATCATGAAATGATGATATGCTATAGAAGAAAAACCAATCTCCCAATTATTTAAATTAACCATGATATAGTAATACAAAGAATTGAATTCTTAATAATTTTATCAAAAGATCAAATTAATTATAGAAAAAGGAAGATAGTGATATAATATGCATGTAGAAAAAAGATACTATAAAATATACAAAATTTAATAAGTTCGTCATAATGTCGAATTTTGAGCTCATTATCGTAAAAATGTTTCAATTGTAAAATTTCTCCTTTTCTTGAGGTTGTGATCAATTTCAAATGAATAAGTTTGAATAAACGAGATCCTTTATTCAATATTATTTACAAGAAGAAAATAAAAATGAAGCAAATTCTAAAACGGCGGCAGTTTATGATTATAATTAAAATAAGAGATCCATGTTAAATTCCATGTCAAAGGATAAAATCATAAGAAAAAATAAAAATATGTATTCTTGTGTCATCATGTTAAATTAAACATAAGAAATGTTTTAAGAAAATAGTATAAACAAGAATACTAAATAAATTATAGAAAATTTCCTTGAACATGTTTGGATGGTGGACCACCTTTCATCAAAATTCTTGATAACTACTTTATTTGAAACAAAAAGTAAACTAATTTATTCACTAGCTATCCTAATCCTAAGATAAACTACATATATACAAAATATTAAGTAAAATCAAACCACCAATGAAGCCATTGAAGCATTTCCAATTCTGAAAAATAGAATTCGTTAAACATCAGTATTGGGAATCGAGATGCTTCATGTTGAAAGATAGAAAAAATTAAATCAAATCCATTAATTTCAAAGAAAGGAAAATGAAAAAGGAACCTCTTTAAATATGATTCTTCCAACTGTGCATAAAATGAATCATGAAAATTAGATTGGAAGCTATAAGATTCAATGAATTGATTAGACATTTCATCATAAAGACGCAGGAAATTTGATGACTCGGGAAAAGTCTTAATAGAGGATATCTCATTTAAAGAAATTTTATTATTGTATAAAACATTCTTATTAATCATATTTCCCAAAACGTGTGTCTATTCAAAATCTTTTACATTGGTGAAATTTATACAAGGTAGACTATCAATAGGTTTTTCTTCCAGCTCATAGTTTTGTGGATTGACCAAATCAACATCATAGGTATGTGTTTTGTTATGAATAGGGCTTGATTGATTACTATCATCTGCTTCCTTAAAATGGACAAAAGCATGGCTCTTCTTGTTTTTCAAAATATTTGTCTGTATTAGTATTTCTTTAAAATTTTGATTTTTAATCAAGTTGTAATTAGAACAAATACTCTGAAATTCATTTTCAATCTCAGTCAACTCTTTCTCCAAAGACCTATCTTCACTATGTTCTTCATGACATTCTAATCTAGTAGATGAAGAGGAAGGGTATTCAAATTTCTGAAAATAAAAAGGATTCAATTTATGTGTTTCGAAATCTGAACTACAACTAATGCTTTGAAGGTTTTGATTAATAATTCCTAGATCTTCATCAACATTAGGATGCATAGATTGATCAAATGGGAAGGTAGAATTATCTTTATGTTTATCATCTATTAAAAGGAAATTTTCTAAATCATGTGAGATAAATGATAAATCATTTTTATTCCCAATTCTATTCTCATCCATGGTGTGATCAAACTCAGAAATAGGCAAATGATCAGATATGGTAGAATTGCTATGTGATAAATTCAAAGTATTAGAGTTAAGATTTTCTTCTAAACTTGCGGGTTCAGATTTTAGACAATGAAGGTCAGAAGTAAGACATTCAACATATCTATTTGAGGAAGAAAAATTTAAATTTATTTCACTTTTTCTGTTCTGTGTAATTCTTCCCTTTTGTAAAGAAACTACTTCATGGCATAAAACCTTAACTTGTTCTTCTAATCTAGATAATTCTGAAATCTTGGAGTCGTCTTCAATATCATTTTCATCATATAAAGAAAAATGAGAACAACTCTCAAAAGAATATCTTTTGAAATTTTTTTCGAGTTTTAAAGCGTACTCACATGCTTCATGTAAATCCGTTATGCCTTTTTGTAAAATGAACATAGCCATGTCTTTGGGAAGAGATTGTACATACCATTCTAACATGATGTCTGTTGAAGGTCTATGCTTCTCGTGTAAGCTAAGAAATACCTGTCGAAAGCTAATATTGAAATCATTGATTGATTCACCATCATTCACCTGCATTTCATAAAGATTGTTATGAATCTTAATCGGATCATAATTATCAAAAGAATTTTCAAACAAATTTTTAAATTGAGACCAATTATGAACTGAATGAATAGGCAAAACATTGAACCAGCAAAAAGCCTTACCTTCAAGTGTGAGTGGAAATAACCTGCAAACAACATCTTCATGAACAACATTAAGCAGGCATATAATTGACTCATATTTTTTGATATGTTCATTAGCTGAAGCATTTCCCTTACTTTTAAATCTTGGCAAAAGATCTACTGTCTTTCTTGGAAGTTCATGCAAAGGGCCTTAGAGGCTTAGTGCATTATTGAACTCCCATGCAGGGATTTGAGCAAAAGTCATAATTGATAAATATTAAAAACATTGACTCCTAAGAGATTAGTTTTCCATCTAACCAGCTATATAGTGCATGTATGACAGCATAGAAGAACAAGATACTAAAAATACTGAAATATAAGAACCAGAGGATAAATGATTAATGAATAAATAATACAAAGATAAAAACAAAAACCATTTGTTTTACCTATGGCCCTCCTTCTAGCGCCATTTGTTGGCCGGATTTTCTGACTAGGGCCAACAAGGAGAAATAGTCCACACAAAGTGCTTAAAACAGCCCTCGATGTGTTTGGGATAACTAAATCTCACAAGAACAAAGGCCCCGCTGCCTTATGAGTTTGCTCTCAAAAGAGAGTCTCACAATTTAGTGATAGAAATTACTAAATACAGTTTGAATTCTAGAAATATAATCTAACTAATATTAATTTAAGATGCAATGCAATTTTCAATAACTAGAAAATAACAATTTTAGTAGCTACCAAACAAAGTAGCAGCTGCTAAAACTTGCAATTCTCAAATTTTAAAAAAAAATGATAAATTAACTAAAAACTATCTAATCTATTTCCTATCCTATTCTATCCCGAGAGCAAGATTAAAATTGATATTGACTCAGTTTGCACTCATAAATTAAACATGTAATAATTTAAATTGAGAATAAAATATACAATCAAACTTTCACATATTTAAACAACTTAAAAGTACCTACAAATTAATCAGAGTAAAATCTAAGAAATTATTAGACGTTTTTAATAATACAAAGTTGAATCAATTTTATGTTAATAGATCGGATTATAAGACCATCATTATCTTTCAAAGTAAAATTCAAAAGACTAATAATGATAAGGAAATTAAGCAAACTGAAAACCAAGTTCAAGGATCTACTTAATTTTATTCGAAACAATGATAATGAGAACAGATAGTCAATTTGTATTACTCTACAAAGAAAACTTATACAGAGCATACAAAATATAACTCCAAATCCATTCATAATATCAATGTTGCAGAAGATCTCTATTTAATAACAGAGGCGACATCTCCATCACTATTCCTTGCAGAAAAACAAAGCTTACAAAGAGTATACATGCAGAAGAAAATAGATTTCTTCCCCATCTGTGGATATCTCCTCACCAGTCAGTCGAATCTCCATCCTTTATATAGGCGATCAAGAAGAATAACCATCTCCACAGTTGGTGCTTAGAGCTGGTCGTAACAAACGTTTTCTGGAAAAATCCGGTTGAAACAAGCCTGAAAATATCCTAGATCCTTCACAATTTCTGGAAACGGCCCGTGTATAAAGGTAAATCAGCCCATTTGTGAAGTGGGTTTTTAATGGTTTTTCCATATTCGAAACGGTTTTCTCATAATGATCCCCGCAAGATCACCTCTTTCAATTGGTGTGTCATATGTTTTTTGTTATCTTCTCTTCATCAATCTTCGAGCTTCGTGGAACGTCTTCCATTTTCTCAGCTAACCTCCACGAACAATTGTACATCCTCTTACGCACTTTGAGATCTGCACATAAAGAGAAATATAGAGTAACCATATCAAAATGATTATATGAAGAATTAAGAAAATATAACAATAACATTTCTTTTTGTAAACAGTGCGTAATAATATGGTAAAAGGGTGGCTCAGTAAAAGAGTTAGAATTATCCCCCTTTATATATAGCTGGAAAAATAGAACTATAGCGATGGCATCGAACTCTGTAGCAGTAATATGCTTTCAACCTTGTGATCTTATTCTTCAGCATCTTCCGGTGATATAGAAATAATTTTGATGTGACCTAAAGAATATCAGTTTTACATGATGTTGGGTTCATTGCTTAATATAGAAATATATTCACTACCTTAATAAAATTATCGTGACACATCAAGTTGACGTGTTGATTTTTGGTGGCAAAGATCCTCTCTATTTGCATTCGGAGTTCCACCTTTTCAATGCATTGGCCATTCTTCCTTAACCCACAAAGGAATGGCATTGATCTACTTAATTTATGTGATCCAGTAATCCGCGTGGCATCCCAAACTCAGAAATCGTTGTGGTCTCATTAGCGTGCTATCCTCTTTGGCGGTCTGCGTGGTCTGTGATAAGGCATTAATGACAATCGACAACTACTTGGAAATTTTGTTAGTGATTTAGTTGGTGGATCTTCTTCTTTATCTCTGAAATCTGATTACATTAAGATTATGTCTCGTATAGACGTCGTTGATGATCTCTAATTTATGACAAGTTCTTCAAACCTCTTGCAATTTCATAATGTTGTGCACAAATTCTATGGAGCTGACATAGTCATCCATAAATATAGTAGCTTGCAACCGGTGTCAATATGTGGAGAAAGAGAGAATTCTCAAAAAGCTGTAATGGAAAACCAATAAAAAAATTCAAAGTTAAATTCATTTAAAATCAATACTATCTGCATGACTAGACGTAACCTTTTCAAGATGCACCTTAGAATGTTATAACTATCCAACAAAAAAATTTAGAATTTAATAATTTATCAATCTTCCAAGTTTCTTAAGGATATTCATGGATTGAGAAGTAAGGTTTAAAGTAACACGCTAGCCATTTGAGACAAATAATATTCACTATACATAAAAGCTTTTAAGTATCATTCATCTCCATTCATATCGAAGTTAGTTTATTGAATTAACTTGCAAGTTTATTAGCATAGATCTAAGTGCACCATATTAAAATTATTGATTTTATTAAAAATATCAAAATGAATCTTTAATAAAACCAAAGTTTTATTTCTTTAAAAATTTGGCACTATTTGAAAAGATGATGTCACCTTGCAGTGTTAATATGTATCTTTTGTATCTAAATACATAGATAAATGCAACACGTTTTCTTAGAGTAGTTTATATAGTAATTCCAAAAAAAACTATTACTTATTTCTTAAAGCATTGTGGAGGAAGAAATTGAATATAAATAAATAAATAAAGTTTTAAAAAAAAAGTATAATTAATTTTTAAAATAAAAATTAAGAAATTTTTGTAATCTTTACAATTTCAAATGTTAAAATATTAAGATTTTCACATTTTATCCAATTACTTCCTACATGAAATATTTTTGAATTGTTAGAAATAGAGCCTTATGGAATATGATACTCATCAAACAAATTCTCAAATACTAAAACTTATGCATCACCCCTAAGGATTTATAAGATGATCTAGTACTCGAAACATTTTAATTGAATCACCAAGTCAAAGAAAAAGCAACATAAAAGAAAAGGATCTAGGAAACAAGCCAAACTAAAGCAAGCTAAAAGCTAAGCATTTTACAAAATTTATGTGGGGGTCCCTTTATTTTCACTAAAATTGAAGGGAGTTGTTGGGGTGCCAACAAGTGCCAATCCAACAATTACTTCCTGAGCTTCTCAATCGAATGCATTAAAAAACCATATTTTCTATTCATAGAAGAATGAAAAATACACTCTTAAGGTGCAAGGTGCACAGCACATCACATGATCTTTCAGAATACCAAAAACATCATATTAGGGTAGATATATAACTGTATCTATAAAAACATCTAGTTGAATAAAACCCCAAATACCATTAGATATGCATGAATGAAAACATATACTTTCCAACTGAAAAAAAAACAACCATGGCCAAGATCATTCAGATAAAAACAGAATCGATCCAGACTTCCACGGATAGTTAAAAATATATATTTTTAGATATAATGCCTTCCAAAAGTATCTAACATGAACAAATGTAGTTTATAGATCCCAAGTAAAGTCAAAAGAAAGTCTCCTTGATATGAATTAGATCTAGTGCCTTAGCCAAGCTCTCCATATATAGTGTGTCAGCAGTCATATTCATCTCCCTTGTATATATGTGTGAATATGATTTTGGAGAACTGCAATGAAACTGTATTTAACAGAGCTGCTAAATATTGGGGAGAGATATCCAAAATTTCCTACACAGCATTCATCCATTTAACCACTTGAGAAGAATGGCCATAAGCTTTAGATGAGAAATATTCTTCTTCATAGTTATCTTCAAAAGAGCTCTAAGAGCTAAAAAATCAGCACAATTGTTTATGCCTCAACCTACATTGGCAGAGAAATGAAACTAATGCTGGTCTAGGATAAATAGAACCCTATCATATCCATAGGCATAATCTGCTCCCTCACATGCACTGTCAGAAAAGGCCCAAGGACTTATCCACAACCAATTCCCCAATGACTCAAATAGTGATAATAGCACATCCAAGATGAGATGTAAAAGGTTGGGGGCAATCTATCCTCAAAAATGTTGGAATTGCGTGCTAACAAGATGCCCCAAATAGTGATAAGGGAGATAGCTAGGAAATCCTTTAATTCTCTGTGATGTAACCAAATTATAAAACCTTCTTCCACTGAATCACCCTGCCATGCATTATTTATACCAATCCACCTCCCATTATCCTTCTAACTTCTAAGCTCGTGCATCATAGGGAGAATGGGAAAAAAGATGGGAAAAATTTTTGTCCTCATTCCTACACAAGTAACATATGCTCGGACCATGCTTCTACTTCTTTTGTAATAAATCCTAGGTTGAAACCCTATTGATTATGGAAAGCCACAAAAAATCTGTCTTTTTGGGTGCATTAGTCTTCCAGAGCACAGACCACCAACAATCTTGTACTTGTCATTGTCCCTTCAATGCCATAAACACCTCATACTCGAGTTTAGAAGTGTAAAATCCACCCATCTTATTCCTAATTCAGATGAAAACATTCACATCCTCACTTAATCTTATGTGACCATTCTTTAATTCATTTATAAAATCAAGTATCAATTTGTTCACCTGCTAAGCCTAATTCCTCGGCATTATATCATCCTTGCTGCTAAGTATTGTTTTGGTCCTCAACAACCAATTGATTTAATGTAAAAATGCCTTAGTTTTTGCAGCAACTGAACAGTTTCATTTAGCAGAGAAATATTGTTGTTACATCCTATTATGGCATCCATACTTACTTTCACGTGGGAACCGTCCCCAACTGACATGGATCAGAAGTCTTTAAGTATAACTGACAACATCTATCATAAGCTTTTGAAAGGCCTAATTTCATCATAATGGCAGGCAGTTTCTTTTGTCTGATAGTATGGAGAGCTTCTTGTGCTGAACCAATAGTCTCATGAATAAAGAATCCTTCGAGGAAACCAAATTGCTTCACTGAAATAACCTTTGAACTTTTAGGTGACCTTATGGGATGATCTATGGACTGTGTAGTGCTCTTCCTACTGGGTTGTAACCTTATGGGTTGATCTATGATCTGTTTATTGTCTTCCTGTTGAGTTGTGACCTTATGGTCCGATCCATGGATTGTGTATCCTGTTGAGTCATGACCTTATACACCGGATTCGTGGACTATGTGGGATTGTGTGTCCTTTCAAGTTTTGGTTGTGACTGTGGATACTAGTTTGTTGTGACTGTATATACTAATGGGTTGTGACTATGACTATATTGATCTCTCCTAGCTAGGCTATGGACTATGATGATCTCCCTCAACCTTAATGTGAACTATGGACCTCTTCTAGCTAAGCCATGGCTGATTTGACCTTACCTCTCTAACCTTGACTTGTTTGCAACCTATCTTGAACTAAGTTGTGGCTGTGTTAAGCCCTAAATGACAAGGGTCTTTAGACTTATGGCTGAGGTATCTTGTTTACTACTGTATGTGTCTAACCTTAACCTCCAACTCTCTAAGTTTCTCTCTCCAGGTATGTCATATGTTCCTTTTGGAAGCTTGTCCTTTTAGTGACAAGATCTGACCCTAAAAGTATCTGAGTATAATGTAGATCCAAACCATCTATAAATCAACATTGTTAAAGGTCATTATTACTGCTCTTTAGTTGTTGATTCATTCGTATGTGTTACATGTTACTATTGCTACTGTCTTTTGCATCTCAAGGACCAACTTTAGCATAGGGACCATTGAGGATTGGTAAAGTTGAAAGAGATAAAAATTTATGTTCTAATTTGTCTTACTAGTTTGCATCTAGCACTATGTTGGAATTTTGTTCAATGTTAATGTTGTATTGTCCGGCATCTTGAAATTTATCTTATGTTACCACTGTTGTACCTTTACTTCGTCTAAGTAGTTGACTGAAGTGATGTGCAAAGTTTTTATTTTTTGAAAAAAACCCTAATCTAACCCAAAACTTTAACAGTGTTTATGTTTGATATCTCTGTGTATTGACCATGTCTGCATATGTAAATAGACTGTTGTGTTGAATAAGAGGACAATTCCATTTCTCAGGAATATTAATGTTGATTTTTCTCTTGTATAGATACAATTTATTTGCATAGATGAGATGATCAGTTACGTTGTTTCCTTGTCATTGATCTAAACTTGCAACTTTGTGTGAATCCATGTTTAATAAGAAGTGACGGTGAATTTTTTTTATTTGATGTTTTTTGGCATATAGCACAAAAGGTCTTTCAATTCAATGATAATTTGTCATAATAGCTACTAAAATATTATCAAGGGAGTTTTGTGCACAACAAAAAAATTTAGGTGCACGGATGTATTTGGGAAAACCTATTGGCTTCTAGGTGATTTTTGTTGAATTTGATTTTAGTTCAAAATTTTGTCTCACTAAAGTAGTTCATCATTATTTGGGTACAAATAGAATGGGCTTCACAACCCCAACTCTCATCCAGGAGCAGTCAATTCCTCTCATCCTATCATGACGCCATGTGTATCCTTTTGTTCCCTTTTTTTACTATGTTTTTCAAGTAGGAAATTTAAATACTTTAAGATAATTTGGGGCTGAGTGTTTTCTTTGATGCCAAGAAGGCAGACTTGTGAATGTAGGAATTGGAACTGGTAAGACAATTGTATACATTGCGCCTATTGTTCAGCACTTGCAAGCATATGCTCCTCGTATTAATCAGTCTGATGGGATGTTTGGTAAGAACCGAATCTTCAACAACATGATTTATATACAATTATTGGTATTTATTTACTAAAATGTATCTATTTGAAGTATGTATTATCTACAAAAACCATGTTTATTACTATCGTATTCTATTCTATGACAGGGAAAATTAAATAATGGATTGTGTATATTCATGTTGTTTCTGTAATTTAAAGAGCAAAATTTAACTTTAGACAGAGAACTTGTTACAGATTAGTGGGGTCCAATAGCAGCCAAAAAGTACAATTATAAGTAATGATGGTAAGGGGAACACCTCATTGGATTGCTTAGAATTCTAACAATAAATCAACATACATTGGTAGTGTACCATAATAAAGTGGTTGAGCAGACATTGGTAGCTACGTATGCTAGAATATGTTATCTTTATTGTTGATATTCACTTTTCAAAGGGTCTTCATTCATGGTTTACCATTTTTCCATACTATATGCATTACTATATCCTCACTGTATCATTGTTCCAGAGTGTGATTTAGAGAGACTTGAGACCGAGTTGGGATCAAGTTAATGAAGCACAAGGAGGTTGAAGTTTGAGAGGATCTTTTTAAGGCAAACAACAATAATATTGGAAATTTTTTATATACACAATGACACAGAGAAAATGGTCAGAAATCCCCAAAAGATACTAATGTGTTGAATGTCCACCTTCGGAATAAGTGCAATAAAGTTGAGTTGAAGGATTGAAGTATTTTACTGGTGTGTCTCACTTCTCCAAAATCTCGGAGAAGATTGTCTCCCTGGAGATAAAAAAAACCCAGGTAAAATTCGATGATCCAACCATTTGGTCTTGGACACATGTCGTTTTGAAAGGTGGACATTACCAATTGAAATTTATCTTTGGAACATTCTTCAAAGGTTTCCTGATTATCTTCCACTAAAACCAACTAAGGGAAAAACCTTGAAACTTTTATAATCTCAAGAATATTTTCTTGGTCATGCTTTTGGTAAATCTTATCAAAGTAGTTAACCCCCAGAGTAGCCAGACCATTGAAGTACCTCACTGTCTGGACTTCCTCATCCTGTAAATCCTAGATAGTATTAATAGTCTTCCTATAATTTGTGAAATGGTGGAAAAACTTTGTGTTTTCATCTCCTATCTCCAGCTAGATAGCTTGGCTCTTTAGATGCCATTCCACTTCTCTGTCATGTAGTAAAAAATTCTTCCAATGTTCAATCTTCTTGATCTAGTTACTTTCTCCTAACTGAAAGTAACAAACCTATTATTAGGAAGAAGCTCTTGTCATAAACATGTCCTTATAATAAGCACTCATAGAGAGTTTGTTTTTCGGTTAACTTGCTTCTTTCAAAGGTGATTGGCTGTTGATTATGAAACATCATCATCATATTTAATGACAAGGTTGGGGGAGATCTGTAAATGCTAAACTGGGATGGATTTCATTACCTTTTTCATTGGCTGAGATGTAGTTTCCACTACCTCTATCAAATGGAACTAATTTTTTTTTGTCAGATCAGTAAGTGGGGTCATAAGTCTTCCAAAACCTTTTATAAACTTCCTCTAGAAACTGCATAAACATTGGAATCCTCTCAACCAAGTTATGTTTTTAGGTATTGGTCAATTGACAGCAACTCAATCTTAGCAAACTTTACTTTCATGCCTCCTTTGCATTAATTCAAATTCATCATTAGCTACGTTCACAATTCTAATAGATATAGGCTCAATAAATCCTTTAATAATTAGCATGACAAGATCATATAATGCCAAGATCAGTTCCACACCGAATGATACCTGAAACAATTCAGTGCTATCAGTCAGCCCAAATGAATATTCTTCTTACAATGATCTCATCAAAGCATACATCCCTTGTAGATATTTTTTTCAATTAAAATTTACTGTAATCCAGAAAAGTTATGAAGCCCAACACAAAAATGTCCTTTCCTTCAAGGACATATTCCATCAACATGATTCTCACTTTGCAAACTTATTTCTTCCCTGTGGCTCTTTTGGAATATATGTATTCTTTAGGGTAAATTATGGTTCTCAAAATACCCTGTGCTATAATCATCCTGAGTTATGTATGTTTCTTCAACCATGCTTTCAAATGTCTGTTTACATTCTTCGTTGTTCAATTCAAAGTCATGCCCATGGTAAACTGAGCTAGAGGAAGAAATTGCTTTGGCCCAAATAGCATAAATTTTCAATAAAACGAAGAACGTAATGTCACCCAAAAGGATTAAACTCAATACAATTGCAATATAGATGCCATCTACTGCTCTCTTTGTCAGTTGATTCCTTCTAGATCTTGAAGATTCTAATGAAACATGTGAGCAGGGAGCCAATAAATTTCCGCAGAGTCCAGGATTTCCCACAAAAGAGATCCAATGCCATTTGGAAGCACTCAATGGAAACTATCCTTGGAGAAAATTATTGGATAATTTCAAATCAGCCAAGCTTCTAAGATCCCCAATCTCATCAGGAACTTGACTACTAAGTTGATCATTGGAGAGATTGAGAACTTCAAGCATCATTAAATCCCCAAGTGAAGAAGGAATACTTCCAAACAAAAAATTACCACTCAAGTGTAGCGTGACTTGTAGATTACCAATCTTTCCAATCTCCACTGGAATTGAGCTTGTCAAAGAATTGTCTGAGAACCTCAAGTCATAAATTTTTAAGAGTTTTTGATAGAAGAAGGGATTAGTCCAGAAAATTTATTCTTCTACAAATAGAGAACATTCAAGGAAACAAGGTTCCCCAGCTGCCTTGGTAAACTACCCCAAAGCTTATTATTGTCAAGAGCAAGAGTGAGTAAACTGGTACAATTCCCAAGCTGGGATGGAATTGTTCCATTAAATTCATTGAAGGAGAGTTTCAGCTCTCCAAGCCTGCAAAAATCACCAAACCATGCAGGGATAGGTCCAGAGAAATGATTATTATTTAGATCCAGATGACTCAAATGCGTGCACTTAGCAAGCTCTGCAGGTAACCCACTAGTGGGCTTATTCCAAGATAAGTCCAATAGATTGAGCTCCAACATCTGGCCAATCTCTTTAGGGATGTTGTTGTTCAAGCCATTCCTACCTAGTCGGAGACGGATTAAACCTCTGGAATCACCCAATTGGGATGGGATTTCCCGTGAAAAAACTATTATTTGTCAAGTCCAATGTTTTGAGAAAACTTGAAACACAAAGAGGAATTATGCTTCCATTCAATTTGTTGTCTGAGAAATTGACATTAGTCAGGTTTTTCAAATAAATTAGGTCTCTAGGAAGAATTCCTTCAAGGGAATTATTATACAGAACAAGCATATTCAAACCCAGTATTCCAAAAGATGGTGGTATTGTTCCAGATAGCTTATTGTCAGCCAAATCTATTACTTGAATCCTTTTGCAGTGTCCTAAGCTTGGATGAATTTCCCCATATAAGTCATTTTATCTTAAATCCAGAAAACTCAGATTTGTAAGCCTTCCAAGAGTGATTGGAATTCTACCTATAAAATGGTTTCCAAAGAAATCTATCTCAATTAAACTAGAGAAGTCTCCCAATTCTATAGGGATGCTACCCGATAGTTGATTGTCATACAGAAGAAGCAAGCTTAGGTTTTTCAAATTTCCAAGTTCATGAGGAATTGCACCAGTGAGTAGATTGTGATACAGAGAAAGAGTTTCGAGGATGTTGAGGTTCCCCAGTTCAGGAGGGATGGTTCCTATAAAAATGTTATTATGCAAATAAATGTCAGACAGACTCCCAAGACTATCCAAATTGGCAGGAATTGAACCATGTAAGGCATTATTGGAACTATCTAATTGTTGTAGGTTTGAGAAATGCATTAAAGCTTTAGGAATGGTACCTGAAATATTATTTCCACCCAGAAAAAGATGTTGCAATATCTTGCTTTTAGCACAGAGATTGTCTGGAATAGGACCCACTAGAGAATTTTCAGACAAAACCAAGTACTGAAGATTTGCAAGTCTGTTAAATTCCCTAGGAATGGTTCCAGAGAGGTTATTTATCAACAAATCCAGGATCTGCAACTGCCAAAGCTCACGCAATTCTTTAGGAATCTCACCATCCAAGTGATTTCCATGTAGATACAAGTGATTAATGCTTTTAAGTCTCCCAAGATATGGAGGAATATGTCCGGAGAGGCTCTTGTTGGCTAAGTTCAAATGCTGCAACATTCTCAATCTACCCAGTGCCGAGGGAATTGTACCTTGGAGACCATTTCTCGCAGCAAAAAATATTTCAAGGCTCTTGTGATTTCCTAACTCAATAGGTATTGAGCCACTCAAAATAGTGTCTTGTAAATTCAGACTTTTCAACTGTTGAAGCTGGCCAAATGTTCTGGGTGTGGACCCATTTAGAGAATAAGAAAACCCCATTACTCTCAGCTCTGTGCATTTAGAAATCTCCTATAGAATGTGACTTTCAAGCTATTATCCCCTACTCTAAGAACTTTCAACTTCTTCAAAAGCCCAATTTCTGGAGGGATGGTTCCAGAAAGGTCGTTGGAATATAACAATAGCTCTCATAAATTGGAGAGATTTCCAAGTGAAGGAAGAATTGTACCATTGAGACAATTCTCAAAAAGAGAGGATTTTAAGGTTGTGAAGATTGTTTCCTAGTTGAGGAGGTATGGGGCCTGTCATATTATTAGATGATAGGTCTGAAACTCGGAGAGATTGAATGTTAGCCAATGCAGGGGATATGATACCAGACAATTTTGATATTGATAAGCTTAGACCCGCCACTCCAAATCCATCTAGACCACTCGCCAAAATCCCTTGAATATTTAAGGTTCTCGTAGAAAACCAACCCTATGACCAAGCATTCATTTGCTCCTGAGATGCAGCCTCCCATAGAGGAAAAATACCAAATTCATGCAACTTTAACAATAAAGTCGCAAATAATTTATAGTTACCTTTAGCCCCATTCTATGGATCTTCTTCTATCTGAACCATTCTTTTATTACTAATTTGCCAATATCTTCTTCTCTCTTCACCATCTGACCTCTTTGGATGTGATCTTTTTTGAAACTGCATATTGTTTCGAAGAAACTTGAAAATTATTTACAAGGATTTTTCTAATAAAGTTTCATAAACCATTCCAAGCATTATGACCCTGATTTTTCTGGTTTTACTTTTATTTTTCCAAGAGGTGCCATGATACCAAATATTAACATGATGTTTCAAAATTAATGTTAAACAGTTAAACTATGTTGAAATTGTTCCATGCTAGTGCTGTTAACCATTTGTTTTACCTAAACATAATTAATAAGTAAACAATTATTTTTTATTGGATTGATAGGTATTTACTAGCATAACATGTTGGACCATGTCACCTGTGAATTTTGTTCTCTGCTCACACAGACTTAAATGTCAAATTCTAGAGTCACTGAAGCAGGTATAGAGACTTGTTGCAGTCATTGATGTTTTTATGGAAGCTTAGAATTGTGTTATTTTCTCTTTTAATAGTTATTATGTCTTCTTGGAAATAAGGTAGGGGACTTGATATTTGAAGTCTAAAAAACACAGTAGTTATGCCCAATGTTATTTTAGGTTATAGAATAATTTGATAATGACATAAATTATAATGGGTAGTTACAAGCCTCCATAATTGCATTATATCCAGTCTCAAAACAAATGTCACGAAGGCAATAGAAGTTCTCATTCTGCGTTTAAATTTAGCTTTTAGGTGAATGATTTGTATAATGTAAATGTTTTTCAATAACCGTGGTTGCATATTGCTATACTATTTGCACTTTTCAACTATTCCTTGTTTCTAATGTTTTATTTCTTCAGGGATTATACAAATCCAAATTTTCCTATTGCTCCTTCTCCTATAGATGGAACTGGTCAGGTAAAATAAGTATGCTATGATAGTGTTTCATGTAGATAAAATTGTTATATCAATGTCTTCTGATTCTTGGGTTCATTGCAGTTTAGCATTGGGCCTGATGGACAAAGAAGAGAGCCAAAGAGTAATGTTCTTCTTGCATTTATTGAAAACATTCAATAGGCTGTGACTGTTGATGTTTTGCATACGGTATGTTCAAAAAATCTCAATTATGTTTTAAGTGCACAAGTTTCTTTAAGTTTGACTTCCATTTACAATAAGTAATTTGTTTCTTCTCCTTGAAACAACGGGTACTCTCAGCATTTGGCACAGTTCAGAAAATTGCAATGTTTGAGAAGAATGCAGGATGGCAGGATTTGATTTAATATGCAGGTTTTCTTATAAATTGAGTAGTTGAATATCTTGAATCTTCTGCTTTCCCAATGAAACTTAATTGATAATGAGGGATATGTATTATTGTTTTTTCGGTACTTTGTTTCATTTAAGTTAATTTTGTTAGAAAGATGGCACTGTATACCAGAACTTTATTTTGTACAATTTGTTTGTTGTTTTAATGGTCAGGGTTTTCAAGGAAATATACTGTTGCAAAACCCTTTGTTATTGCAAGATTTTTTTCTTTCAGATTTTAAAGCTTTTCAGGGTTGATTTTATACTTGTTGAGTTCTGCTGATTTATTTTCGAACTATTTTTCCTGGTTTTTCCATTTTCCTGAGTTGATGACCCCCATCGATCTTTTGTTGTTGCCTAATTTTGCAATACTATTATAAATATTGTCTATCAGTTTTGAAACAAACTTGATCAATTTGGGTGATTAGATGCATGACAATTTAGTCTTTGCTCTTCCCTTAATTTCCATCTAAATTTTGCTTGCTTGATAGACTGATTGAATTTACCTTGCTCAAATATACCTACTAGAGTAATTGCCAAAAAAACATTAGAAGGACATTCTATATATGATGGAGGCTATTACAAACTCCACCTTTCTTATTCACGCCACATGGACCTCAATTTTAAGGTAACAGTCTTACCTCGATTTTTTGGAGGCATGGTTATCATTATGAAATATAGTGAGTTTTATTTTTCCTATGATTCTTAGTAGTCCCATATGACCCTGTACACAGGTTAATAATGATTGGAGCAGAGACTACACACTTCCAAAAGTAGGCATTGTACAAAATCTACCGTTGGGTCTTGGACAGTAGCCCTCTAGTTTGCATGCTGGAGTTGGTAGACACACTATATTTCTAGGATTCTTATGTTTTCAACAATGTTGTGGGTCAATTGTTAGTAGTTTAGCTTGAACAGGAGTGATTTTAATCTCATCTTGACCAGTTTTCTCTGACGTAGTTTGCTATTATATCAGTTATTCTTTCCATATTAGTACTTTCCCAAGCTTTTCAACTGGGACAATATGGAATTTCCACCCCGTGGATTGATAAATTGTGGAAACAAGTAATCTTAGCCTACACCTGTGGATTGATAAAATGTTTTAGCCTACACCTGTGGATTGATAAACTAGTGTAACCATGGATTGATAAATTGTTTTACAAATAATACAAACAATAAATTTTTAGAATAAAAACACACCAAAATCAAATTTGAGGTTTACAATCTGTTGCATCAAATTTGTTCTAGAAATTATAATTAGTGTATATTTGATGCATATTAAATAACCTCAACATTGTCAATGAATGGTTAATGTCAGAGTTCGATCAACAATTGTAATATGCATTGTATGGTTAATATCTGAGTTTGATCAAACACTATAATATGCAGATCAAAGAAAGTGAATGTACCCAAAACAAAGACTAACATCGCGTTTCAAGGACAAATATTTCTCCCCACCTCCACAGTTTGAAATGATACATCCAATTCTTGTTAGATTAATAAAGAGGATTTGTAGCTACAACATTCGCTCAATTCACAACAACATTTGAGCCCAAAATCCGACGACAGAATCCAATAACATCTGACGTAAAGTACTATTGTGTCGGATTGCAATGATGAAAAGTACTGTACATTCCAAATCTTTTTTGCCATCTTGCAAAGTCATCAAATTTTTGACTTTACACCTCGTAGGTTTTGCGACAAACATGTTTGGCTGAAATTCGACAACCTTGTCGTAGGAAATTCGACGACAGTTTGTCTGAAATTCGACAACTATCGTCGTCATAATTTAAATTATTTTTTATAATTTTAAATATAAATGATAAATTATCATTAATTTTTATAATTTAAATTATTATTTTATTTTATTTTTATTAAAATGGAACTTTATTGTTTTAATCTTTTTATATTTGAAATTATGTTTATTTCTACATATTTAAAATGGTTAATAAAATATTTAATTATATATTTTAAAAATAATTATAATTAATTTTTATATTATTAAAAAAACATTTTTATTAATTATAATCAATTATTTACAATAAATACATATAGTATTTATAACCAATTAAACAATAATTTATAGCCATATACACTTCGGATATAGAAAACAATATTGATAAACAACCCATACATGAAGTCATAAAAACCTACTTATGGCATATTCTACACATTATTGTGGATCATTACATGGGACCTCTTTGTAACAAGCCCTTAATGGATTATGTCCAACATGTTGTTGAGATACAAATGCTCTTATAAGTATGATCATCAGACATGCATTATACAATATGGTTGGGTAGGGAAAATGACAATGTCTACTTAGGTATTCAAGTGTTAGTATTATAACATATGGAGTAGTTACTAGTGGTTCATTAGTGGAATCCCACTTTAACATCAAAAGAAAACAAAGTTTTGTTTAGTGATTCATTAGCGCAAGCACACATGGACCTCAAAGGAAAACAAAGATTTCTACAAACTAATTTTTAGAACTCAATAATGGGTTGTTGGAATACAAGGATGTTTTCTACAAAAATTGTTTAGAACTCAACAATAAGTTTTTGGAATAGAAATAATGGTGTCCACTAACATGAATAACATCATATAGGCATGGTATGATTTGATGCCATTGAGGTGATGTGATTTGATGCCATTGACAAGGTCATTTTTTACCCCACTTACAAATCAAATACAATTAATTGTGCCACCAATAAAGATGTCTTCAAAATCCTTCTTATGCCTAACTGCTCCACCAACGTACCGTTTGGCACCATCCACTTGAACTTGTAGAAAATACTTTGGACCACTCTTCCATATCAGTCACCATTAATTTATCCACCATGAGGTATGTTGTTGAACAATATGACTTTGGAAATATCTTCAATTCCTCTTAGCTAGCACTACATCTTGCACCTGTAGAGGATACATTGGACCACATCTCCATATCTGGTCTTGGTGTTTTCTCAACAAACTATGCCAAAATGAACTTACTCAAGGGTTGTGTTGCTTGAGTACCATATGAAATGATAGAAGGAATATGTGCAAGTAGAGTGAAGTGCTGCGAAATGTGTGTCGAAACCCCTCACCATGCTTGAGACCATATGAACCCTTTAGTTAATGGGTGTTCCTCAAGATATGTGAATGACACTTGTGAATACAAGTGTGTGAAGTAATCTCTTCAAAATGCAAAGCGTTCCTCCAAATGTGAACAAATGGTGGTCATCATCATCGTCGTCGTCGTCATGATCATCATCATCACCTTCATCATCATCATAATCATCATCGACATCGACATCACCATATGGATGTGGCTTGAGATTCAAAGCTTAGAATTGTATTATTCTTTTTAAGATCAAAGGATCTCTGTTTTTTGAACATTTGTAAGACAAGGTCCATCTGTCATTCTCCTCCCGCCCTAGTTTGTTGTATTGATGAAGATTTCAAGCTTATTTTCATTTCCAAAATGAGGATGATCTATTTTTATGAGTTCTATTTTTTGTGAGGATCATCATCATCATCAGCAGCAGCAGCATCGACATCATGTCCATTATAATAATAATAATAATAATAATAATAAAATTAAAAAACAAAATAAGTTAAACAAATACAAATTTCATTTACCATGCCACAAGACACCATATTAGTCCAGTTTAACCATAATAATAATAAAACAAAATAAGTTAAACAAATACAAATTTCATTTACCATACCACACGACATAGTGTAGTCTAACCATTTAACAACACCATATTAGTGTCGTTCAACAATTTGGGTTTTGGCGCCAAAGTGATAGGCATCCTTCTAACATTACATTTCACTCAAGCTCAAGCTCAAGGTGACCGTGTTCAAGGCTTCAAGGTCACAAGGTATGTTTCAAGCTACGGACATCTCGATTTTTGTCGTGTTCTTCGCTCTGCACGGCATTTTGGCGATCACAGGGCCATACGCTACTGCAATCCAATGAAATATTCATCTCGTATCTTTAGGATGGAGTCCAATTCTAGGGTTTCTGGCAATCTTGTTATTTTTTATGGTATTTTTGATGGGGTTCTTGCCTTTTGTTCAGCTGAAATCTGGAATTCAGAGATTCGATCCGACGACCGGTCCATCATTCTCTTCTACAAATTCGGTTTCACGCACAGAGGCCGCCTGGAAATCTATGTGAAGGATGCCTCGTACAAGGCTATCAAGGAGAATGATATCGACCTGGCATCCATGGGGTTCTTCCTGAGCACCAGAGATGCCTGGGTTCATGTCCTGCAAGAATGTGGCCAAATTCGTTGTGTACTCAGGAGTAAGCTCATCACACCCCTCCATACATTTAAGGATTTGGAGAAATCACTTCCCTTCAACAAAACTTTCAAAGAGCTCGAAGAGAACCAGTTTACTCTGGTCTTTGCCAATTGTATCTATGACGTCGTGGTTTCGAGGACGTAACTACAATTATTTATAATCTTGAGGAGGGCAGTGATGGCACCTGGTATTATCTTTTGGCCAGTGAAACCCTTCAGCGGAAGCTCTATTTTTCACTGTCTTTGATATATGTTGCGCTGGCTGGGGTTTGGATCTACGTGGTTGTGAAAAACCATCTTACAGCCTACCAGATTGATGTATTCATGGCCTCCCTCATCTATGTGAAATCCCTAAATCTCCTCTACGAGGCAGAGTACAAGTCTTTCATTAAGGGAACAGGAACAACCCATGGATGGGATGTTCTATTTTATTTTTTCAGTTTTCTGAAGGGAATTTTGTTTTCTACCCTGATTGTCTTGATTGGCACCGGTTGGTTCTTATTGAAACCCTACCTGCAAGGCAAGGAGAATAAAGTTCTCATTGTTTTCATTCCCTTGCATGTCTTAGCCAATATTTCTACTGTGGTGATCGATGATACCGAGCCATATGCCAAGGATTGGCTTGCCTGGAAGCAGATGTTTCTCCTAGTTTACATGATCTGTTGTTGTGATGTCTTGGTCCCCATTGTCTGGTATATAAATAATTTGCGCTAGGATGTGCATCCTAACGGAAAGGCAGTTGTGAATCTAATGAAGTTGAATCTGTTCATACAATATTATATTGTGGTGGTCTGCTATATTTACTTCACTCGCATTGTAGATTATGCTCTGATCACCATAACTACATACCGGTATGCCTGGACTAGTGTCATGGCTGGAGAATTGGAAACCCTTGTGTTCTATGTCTTCACTGGTTACAGGTTTCGTCCGATTGTGCACAATCCCTATTTTTTTATCAGCGATGATGAAGAGGAGGTTGCGTCCTAAACATTGAAGCTGGAAGACGACTTTGAGTTGTAAGAAGGCGGGATCTAATGCATCCCTTGGGGTTATGACTTAGGAATCAGATGATGATAGCATTTTGAGTACTAGTTGTTGTGAGAGTGCCAAATAATCTTGGAATTAATCATAGCACAAAGGGATTAACAATGAGGGATGAATCTGCTTTAAATGAAAGCTTGATCTTCTCAGTCTTTTTTATGGACTGTATGAATAGATCTCAAGGTACATTTCAATAGGCCAATTTAGTCTTGTAATGTTCTTTTGCTTGTTATTTTGTAATTGGAACAATTTCTCTTTAGTATGATAGGCTAAACCAAAAGTACCTGTGGCCTTATAAGTTAGTTCTAAGTGTTTTGTTTGTATCAAAATGTAAGCAGTTTTGTGCTATCTATAATACAAAATAATTTTTTTGAAAAAAAAAATCTATGGCCATCCCAAATTTTTTCAATTTATTGTTTTTGAGTTTAATTGATATTTGAATGATAAAATTTTAGCTCTAAAATTATGAAATTGCTTCAGAAATGGAATTTTTCGTTTGAATTTGATCACCCTTTTTTTTTAATTAAAATTTGTGTACCCTAGAACTCTGAAATTGCTTCAGAAAATGCTCAAATGCAAGCTAAAGATGATGCTAACTTGGAAAAAGGATTATTTAAGTAGTCTGGTGAACAAACACTTGTAAAAAAGAGTACGGATTGCCCCTCCATCCGTTTTTCATTGTTAAGGTTTTGGCTTGAGTTCTTAATTTCCAATCTGATGTACCTAATTTCGTCCTCTTTCGGTATCTGGTAGGTCTTTTCTTCAGCCGCCAGAGCTTGTGATTTGTTGTGAGAGCTTGTGATTTGAAACCTAGTTTCTGAGTTCTGTGGTGTTTAACATTTTCTATTAACTGGTAAATATTCTTTCTTCAGCTACGAGAGCCCGTGATTTGCTAGGAGAGCATGTTGTTTGAAGGTTTCAAATGCCTACCCATGGAGTGACTTCTTTGTTGTTTTGCGTTTGTGGGTAAGAACTCTTTGGACTTTCAAGATCTATAATTTGAGCCATGTTTTAGAATCTTAAGAAGCATTATGTGCCTAGAAGTGTAGAGTTAAATGGAATCTATATTTTGGGATAAATGTTTTTTTAGTATACAAGGCATCTCATAAAACAACATATTTGAGTATATATTTCATTTAATGCAGCAGTGCAAGGTGCTTATTATTTGCCCTCAAGAATTGGTCTCTTGTATCATGACTTGAAAAGAGTGAACTCACTCAAGGCACATGTATCCAGGAAGTCTCAACTTTTGGCAATTTTTAAACTTAAAGAGCTTAAGCAGTAGTATGTTGCCTTTTTCTTTTTAACAATGAAACACATGAACTTGATAGTGTTGTGATTCCCAATGTACTAACTGAACCTTGCCAAGCCAAGTTTATTTGAAATCAGGTAAAGAGCAGGGAGAATTTGGAAACTGGTAGTGTACACGTCCCAAAACCCAAGATTGGACATGTTATTAACAATTTTATCTGTTACAGGTTCAACTTGCAATGTTTGTTTATTGGGTGGTTTCAGTGTATCATTGTTAGCTTGTTGTTTGTCATTGCATTTTCTAGCCACTAAATTCTTAACATTCTCCCCTTCCTTGTCTCCATGTTGCTATCCATGTATTAATTAGAATTTCCTTGGCATTTCCTTCAATTTTTTGAAAGAGATCTCATATCTTGTTATGTGATCTGCTTATATATTGCTTTTGGTCATCAATGAAAAGCCCTTGTTGTTTATCAACGATTGATATCTAGAAATTACATGGTGACCCATGCACATAGTGAGGGTTCTTGCTTGCTAACCCCCTTATTGCAAAAACTATAATATGAAACTATAACGGGATTCGTGATATGTGAAGTAGTGTTGATATTTTGTGATGAATATTAATATTTTAGTCAATTTCAAATTTTTCTAGTGGAAAGGTTTTGGCCTTAGCTCACCTTCAACTGCTTGATAGTTTTCATTTTAAAAATTATTTTCACGTGTACGCATACTGACTTAGAAAACAAACATCTATTGCTAGAACAAAATTTCTTGTTCACTAGAAAGGATGAACATGCGGATTTGAAGGCTATAGATTTTGGCTTGTCAGACTTTGTTAAGCCAGGTGTATTTCACATGGCATATTGGTAGGTGATTTGAGAACATTCTTCACTTATCAACAATACAAAATTATCTGTTCATGAAGCTAATAGTACTTGCATTTGACTTTGGGGATATGTGCAGATGAAACATTAAATGATATTGTAGGTAGTGCATGTTATGTTGCACCAGAAGTTCTTCATAGTTCTTATGGTACAGAGATGTGTGGAGCATCGGTGTCATTATATACATCCTTATTTGTGGTCGCCGATCTTTCTGGGCTTGAACCGAATCTGGTATTTTTCAAGCTATTTTGAAGGCTGATCCAAGTTTTGAGGAAGCTCCCTGGCCTGTTGTGTCTTCTGAAGCAAAGGACTTTGTCAAACGTTTGCTTAACAAGGACTTTATCATTATATTACATTATTCTATATCATAGTTTAAAAAATTGGAATTGGAATTGGAATTGGTTGAGGGTTAGTTTGTACAAAATGAAGGTACATAAGGTATTTGGTACTGCAGATAGTATACAGAAGGTACAAAATGATCAGCTTGGGATTGAAACAATCCTTTGTCAAACTTTGATTTTTAATTTCCAAGTAGGAATCAACATGTTTTTCTTTCTCAAGCAGTTTCTAGATCAGTAGATACAATGTTTCATCGTGCTCTATGTTGTTGAAGTCTGCATGTGTTGCATTTCTTATTTTAAGCCAAATTCCTTTAGCAGGCCATTGAGTTAAGGTCCTTCAAGGCCATGGGCATGCTTGCTAGTCAAGATTTTGTTTTGAAATCTCTTAAATGACTTAATAATTCATTCATTCATTACTGACATTGGCATCTTTTGGCTCAATGCAGGCGACTCCCATTAACATTATTGTTGGTTCTCATGTATGGGTGGAAGATTCTGAAGTAGTCTAGATTGATGGAGAAGTCCTAGAGATCAATGGCCAGAAATATAATAAAGCATCAAGGCCCCAATGGGAAAGAGAATCTATAGAAGAGTTGAACTACCGAAAAATAGAATAGAGGGATATATGTGGAGAATCTTTTAGCAACAATCTAACCTCAAGAAACCATGAATAAAAATGTAGGTAATTAATATCGACCAATTCATTTTCCCAATTGATTATCACGGATGAATAGCCAACAATGTGTTGCAAATCATATCCCTAAAGCTTTGCAAAGTATAAAAAAATCCATAAACCCAAAATATCGCCTCTGGTATTTGTACTCGGCCCGTAGTTGAGCCAAAAGTTTACAAAACAATCCTTGTCCAATTAAATTACAGCACCTGCATTGCAACAAAGATCCACATCCTTAGAGGCCCATCAAATTGATCCCAAATGCCTTGAAGAGACCATGGAGGAATCTTGGGAGGCCTTGTACGATGGGGTAGATCTTCTGAACTTGGTTTGAAATCCATGAAGGAAGATATTGCAATTCTAACTACCCAGCGGATAGAGGGAGGAGTTTTTCAAAAAAAAATGTGTCAAACTTTCCATAACTCCCATATAACAAAACATGCCATCTCATCCCAATTTAATATGGATTTAGACCAAACCTTCAGACAATTTTCAAAGGAAGTATTTGGATAATCAAACTGAATCTTACGAGAAGAACAAATAGAGGCCGATACCCATTTGAAAAAAGGACATGAAATGAATAAGTGAAAAATGGATTCTGGGCCTTCAAAACAAACTTGACATATGTTTGGGCTGCTAAACCCTCACCTTAGAAGATTATCCCATGAGAGAATTTTATTCTCCAATGCTAACTAGATAAAAAATTTGAATTTGTTAGGGATATTCCATCGCTAGCAAGCACTATGCCACCAATTATTAGGATTTTGAGAGTCTGAAATGATAGCATCATAGGCCAACCAGGTTGTGATCATTCTAGACTTAGTGTTCCAAGACCAATGGATAGAATCAACAGCCTCACTAAGGAGAATGTTTCCTCTATATAGACCTTGTGTAAAAAAATTCCATTCCTTTTCCATACTACCATGAAGATCAAGTTGAGCCGCAATAATCCAATTTGAAGAGAACTTAGATTGGGAACACTAAACCATGCACTGATTTAAGGTGAATATATATCCCTTCATACCCAAGAAATGAATTAAATCTAAAGAGAGTTTGTACTCATAAGGGCCACCCAAAATACGGTCTTCATCTACCAATATAGAACGTCCATTGCCCAGAATCAAGGCAAGTCAATCGCTCAGAGTCTGGAAAGAATATAATAGTCCAACCCAGATATTGGAAATGCCTTTTAGCTTCTTATATTTTAATATGATTCACTAGAAAATGAAGGGATGCCTAATATATTTTAACTAGATTACATTGCTCCATAAATTATTCCCAAATATGACCCACCAAAGGTTCTTTGCTAGCAGAGCATTTGAAAAATGAAAGATTTTCTTCAGGGACCATCCACCCAAATGCTTGGGGTGAGCTAGTTGCTCCCGATCTATGAGATGAAACTTATGTTGTTCTCTAGGGCCTGCGCATATAAAACTAAATATTTTCCTGTGTATGAATTGCAGGATGCATCTAGCAATTTTTCTTAATGATATCCACTAAACCAATAAGTTGTTAAGAAAAAATTTTCCAACGTAAGTCTTCCTCCCACATACAACTACCTCCAACACCAATGACTGATTTTTTTATCCAAATGATTTAAAATCTAGTTGAAATCCTTTGTCTGGTATCCATTTGGATTGATATAATAGCCCAGGTACTTAGTGTCATCCACAATATTTTTAAATAGAAAGGGGAGAATACTAGAGATTTCTGCTTCATACACCTCCTTCAAATTATGCTTTAAAAGGGATGATTTTGAAACATTGATTTGCATACCTGAAGTGCGTAAAAACAAGTCCATAATAGACTTATAAGAGTGTCATTCATTTAAATAATTCATCCCACATAGCATCGCATCATTGACAAATAAGAGGTGCATTATAGAAATGTTCAATATTTTTATCCCGTTGATCTAGGAATTTGCCTTAGCCTTACTTATTAGTCAACTAAGTCCTTCCATGGTGATTAAAAATAATAATAGTGAGAGAGAGCATCCATGTCGTAGACCTCAAGAGGCATAGAAGTTATCAACGGACATCCATTTATCAGAACCGAGTAATTGACTGAAGAAACACATGACATTATCCATTGAATGGAATTCCATGGAAAACCAATTTGAAGTAAGGCCATTCTTAGAAAACCCAATTAACCATGTCATATGCTTTGGATAGATCCAACTGAAGAATCAAAGCAATGAGATTCTTAGTTTTAATACTATGAAAAATCTCCTAACCTACACCTATAGCATCCATTATTTGTATGTTCTCTAAAAACCTAAATTTCTCCATTGAGATATTCCTTCACAGGATCGGCTTGATCCTTCTTGCATTGAACTTTGCAATAATTTTGTAGATCAAGTTCCATGATGAAATAGGCCTAAAATCCTCAAAAGAGCCAGGATTATATTTTTTCAGAATTAATGCTATAAATGTAGCATTGAGGGCCTTTCAAACATTACCTAAAATCCTTGATTCTTACACAACCACTAGAATCTCATACCTCATGATATCAAAAAATTGTAAGAAAAGCTCCATAATCCGCCCATCTGACCCAAGACTTTTTGACTTTGCAAATCCTTTTAAGACATATAGTTTCTCATCCTTTGTTGCTAACTCCATAACCTTGTCACTTTCTTTCTCTAAGAACAAATGAGGAAATTCTTTGAAAACTTTATTATGCTCTAATATGGTAAGATTTGTCAATTCATGATAAAAGCACTTAAAGATATAAAATCTTCTTTTTCTAGAGATTTCAAGTCCCCAATATGTTTTCCTTCTTGACTCTTTAGGGACCATATAGAATTTCTCACCCTTGATGATCAACAAATTTATGAAAATTTTTGTTGTTTTGGTCGCCTAAGGAAACCAAGATCGCCCTGATCTTTAAACGCCAAGACTCTTCCTAGATTTTTAGAATATTCAACCTTTCTTGTTCCAAGCCCATCAAAATTTTCTTATCCTTCTCTGTTTGAGGACCCAAAAAATTAGTAGCAGAGATGGATTGAATCTGAGCTTCAATCCTCGTAATATCAAACTTCTAATATTTTTTCTTATCTTTTTACCATTTCTTTACTTCCTTTTCTAACCTTATTAGTTTTTGGACAAAGGAGTGAGAGGTTAAGGAGTACCTCCCAACATCAAAATTCATCCATTCCCTTCGAACCAATGTTTTGAAGTCTTCCTCTATCAACCAGGAATGGTTGAAATTGAAAGGCTAATTGTATCTATTATCTTCAAATTCAAATTCTAGACAGACTAATGCAAACATAGCCAGAAAGCAGGGCGGTTCCTAATTCGCATGAATTTCTCCAGCCAAGTCCTTCTCTACAATATCAGTGTCTAATTCTTTATTATCATCAGAAGAACAAGCATGGATCTCCTCCAAAGAATCCTCACACTCTGATCTCAAACTAGCATTTGGGAAGTTTCTCTAGAGATGACCCACACTTCTGCATTTTATGCACCTAAAAGGAATACCCCGGTAATCTAGGGTTTGAGTGAACATTCTACCCCTCCATTTGATTTCTATATTTCCAATAGACCCTTTGTAGTGAACCCAATCTCTTCTTTATCATTTCGGAAGATGGAACACATTTTTTTTATGTCAACAACAAAGACAAACATAAGTCTCAAAGAATTACATGGAATTACAAGTAATTAAATAGGAAATTAAATGTATACGTATTGTAAAAGATTATTTCCTCGTCATATTAAGAAGCACACACATACACATAAAAGGGTTTAATAAAAGAGTTTTATTTTCTCTTATTCGTATCATGGCGAACCCAAGAGATAAGCTCACGTTGATATGGAAATCATTGGATTTGCAATTCTGAAAACCATACAAACTGAGCAATTTTTATGAATATACAAGTTTTTTTTATTAATATACAGTACCCCGTCGGTTATCCAGCGTTCAATGCCTTGCAGTTGTTGTCAGATTTCATGTCAATTGAACGACGCTAATGTCGCTCCGACGGTATATTTTCGTCGCATTTTCGACATCCTAGGACCCTTGTCTGACAACCTTGTCGTAGGAAATTCGACGACCTTGTCGTAGGAAATTCAATGACCTTGCGTAGGAAATTCGACAACCTTGGCGTGTCATTGAATATCCGACATTATGCCACCGACGACAAAAAAATTGAGTTTGTTGAATACCCGACATGTTATTGTCGAATTTCAGACATGGAAGCCATCGGATTTTGGGCTCAAATTATGTTGTGGTTCCACCAAGGAATTAGATCCTAGTGGTGTTGGTAATAAGGAAAAAGAGTAAACAACCAAATATTTGGGTCAGGAGTCCTTTTGTTTCCGGCATCAAAGCAACACCATATAATGATGGATTCATGTGCACATTTACAAGGCAAATGATAGAAATTCACTGAAGCTACTCCATAATCAGCCTTATCAACAAAAGAAGTAGGTGGATAGATATGACTAAGTTATAAAAATCCCTAGGGATACTAGTTGTGAGAAATAGCATGCATATAATTAATGTTTATATAATAAGTTGACTTTCCTTGACATAAGTAAACTTCCCTTTTTGGGTTTCTATTGTGCACGTCAAGTGATGACAGATGCTTCAACTAGGATTTCTCTGCTTACAGGTCTCACAATTGATCTAATAGATCTACCCTTTATTCTTTTGTTGCTTTAAAATCTACCAAATCGCATCACTGCATATCAAACTTTTTATGCTAGAAAGGTATTTCAACTATGAAATCTGATCCTATATCCCATAGAATAAAGACAACCACCTTGTTCAAAGTGATATGCAGAAGTGCAAGGCAACATTGGTTCTTGATAGTGAAAGATGCCCACAGATTGTTGATATTAGGAGAGTTTTTCCATGCCTTCAAGTCAAATTTTTGCCATCCTAGGATGGAGGGTCTTTTACAATAATCTGTTTTAGGTGCTTCTATTAAAACATGCCACATACTCTTGAAATTCCAGTATTGATCTCTTATCCATATAACGAAATGAATATTTGCTTCGATATGTGATTATGAACACAAATTTTTTGGCATTTGTAATCTCTTCAAAGTTTAAACCCATATATCCAGTGAAAATGAAGTTGATGTCCTAATCCCCATTTTACTGGGCAGACCCTGAAATTGAAACATGCAATGAGGGGTAACATAATGCATATGTGTCACTTTTGTGGACATTTGAAAGAGAAGTTTCTTACAGTTAGGGTACTATTTCTTAAGTCTTTCTAATAGAACGATATGAAAACCATGGTTTCTATTGTATACAAGGGAACATCAAATAGAAATTAAACTAACTATATATGACTAACTGTATTGACATTATATGATCTTGTTATAGTTGCATCAAATGTTGAATTCAAGGAAGCATTACTAATCTCGGATTGATTTATGCCATTTATTTTATGGATGGCATATTTATGTGTATTTTGTGTACTCAAATTCGTTGATAAGTGATAACATGTGTTTTCATCTTCTCATCTAATTGAAGTAAGTGGCTTTTCTGCAAATGCAATGCAAACCTTCAAAGCTCTTGCGGTATCTAGACATGAACTTGTTTGGAAG
>LPNX010153238.1:0-10000 GCA_001517045.1 Pseudotsuga menziesii | reverse complement strand
AATGTTGCTTCAAATCAACTATGATTCTCTGTAAATTTAGGGTTGTATTAAGTTTCATATTGAGAAAGGTCCAACACTGGAGGGACATGGTATTTTCTCAAAATGGTAGTGGGGAGAGTAGGAAAATATGTTTTAAAGTTACATTTAAGAATTCACAAGGACATGCAAGCACAATTGCAATGTCAATGTATAATGATCCAATACCAACAAGAACAGTTGGTTTAACAACTAGAGGATCAATTGTTAAACAAACTAGCAGGAAGGTGCAAAACATTGTGTGCAAGTTGAACGTTTGGGAAAGAAGGTGATTAATAACATAAAATCTAAATCAAAGATTTTGGATTTGTGAAACAAACAACTTGAGAATATTTGAATAGCTTGTGTATTTGCTTCTTAGTTCAATTCTTATTATATATCTTCTGAATATTTTCTACAGTCACCCCTATAATTCCTTGGCCATTTGGAGGAACCTAATATTCTTGTGGGTTGTAGCTACCAGCACAGAACTAGATGAACATAACATCTAGAGTTCCATAGCCAAGTCTGGATATGGTATTTAACACTTACTCAGGTCAAGCTGTAGGGCTGACGGGAAGCTTGGTTGCAGGTGTTGTATATTTCTCCTAGACTCTACAAATTTTCCAACAAACTCTTCATTTTCGTATGTTGGACTAAAAGTATAAACTTGCTTCTTTGTGAATGTAGCACCTAAGAAGGAGCTGCAAATTTCCTCAGTCTCCTTCCACAATCGGCTACAACAGATTGGATACATTGGTGGGAATTTGAAGATGCCAAGAGGGGATGAATTCCATTGTTTACTAGCAACTATCAACCACAATGATCTATAGTCAAAATATTGTTGTATTTCCACTTGGTTGGAAACAAATTACTATTGTTTATTTAGCTGAGAAGTTAGTGATTTACAGTGTATCTACACTTTTGTATGTTGTTGGAACTTGTTTATTTACTATGCCATATAGGGAAAATCGTACATAGATTTCAGGAATTAGTTTATCATAAATACTAGTTACTGGTAAGTTGTAATAGTAATAATTATGTATTTTGTAGATTTCTATCTATCATAAATTTGTTTGAATATCATCATTGTCAAGCAATAACAACTTCTTAAGGGTTCTAACTCAATGGTAGAGCACCTGCCTAATTATAGGCAGGAGGTTGGTGGTTCGATTCCTCTGTGCCGTATCATAAATTTGTGACTACAAAAATGACTAAATTCACATATATATGACTATTAGTAGCTAATTTTCCGTATCTTAGTCGTATTTAGCTTAGTCATTAATATGTTATCATCTAGTAGTTTATTTCGTCATATATTTGGTCATTAATTGTTGCAATTAGTGACTAAATCCATGACTAAATCATTGACTATCAATGACTAAATCAATGACTAATAAGTCAAGCTATTAATGACTAGGTGAAATATGACTAGCTATAAGATAGTGGAAATTAGCTACTATTAGTCGCCGACTCAAAAATAGTCGTTTATAGCCTGATTTTAGTCATTTTTTTAGTCATTAATTTCTCATTTTGTACTAGTGTTTCCCAACTAATTTTACATTGTCCCTTGCCCGCAGCTTTAGGCTTGGTTGAAAATTGTTTGGTTTTTAGTCGATGATTGCGACTGTATTTAAGTTTTGGAGCCAACAAGTTTCAGCTGAACTCATCTTTGAAACCAACAATTCTTTTCACTAAGTTTAGCTGATGGTTGCAGCTAAAATATTCATTCATCGCTGACAAGCTCGGCTTCGACTTAGCTTCACCACCGATCGGAGGTTTCTTCATGAGTCTTACGATGACTTTTTCGGCGGACGTTCCCAACAATGTTTTCTAACAGTGTCGGTATATTTGAATATCTTTCCAAAGAAAGCGGCAAAGTTTGTGGCTTGTAGCCGACCTTTTGTTGCCAAAACCTTTGCATGAACCGTGTCGACGTTGTTTTGCGGTTGGTTTTTTATGAAGCGAGCCGACAGTTGCAACAGAGTCGGGTTTTTGGAGCTGACACTGTCGAAAGTTGTTTTTCTTTCCCTCGTCAATTTGTTGATGTGTTAATGAGTTTTAGTTTTGGGCGCCAAACAACATTTTCGCCCGTGCGATTTAAATTCCCCAGCGACCGCATTTAATGCGTGTTTGTTTTTTCTATATATATCCCATAAGGTCTTGTTTAACGGAATATTACTCTGTTTTGAGCGCAATCCAGCTGTCGATTGCTTGCTGAAGACTGTGATTTTCTTCACCAACTCCACGCCCTTTCAGTGTTTTCTAGGTAGGCCTCTAACTTTGTCATTTAACTGTTTGGTAAACGGGGTTAGGTAAAATAATGTTTTGGGATTTCTATGTTTACGGGGTTAGGTTTTGCTTTTCTACCTCTACCATAGTTTAAAAGTATTTTCCCCAACATATGGGCTTCATTTTTTTGGAGCTAGCTCACCCTTGTAGTATTTTCCCAAACCAATTTGCGTTAGAATCCCCGTCCTCCCAATTTCTTTTGACCTAGTTTGCAGACCCACTGTGGTTGTTCACCTGCTCCAAGACTTTTTATCTCTACCATTGTGACCATGGACATGGACATCTCACAACCCTGGTGTTTTAATGATGATGCTAAGGTGGGTAGAGGTTTTCACTGGCCACTCCTCATCTGGTTTTTGTTCATTTGCGGTGATAGAGGATTGGGGAGGCCCCAAACTCAGAAAGTCGTCATTTTCCTTTGTTTTCTAGTCTAGGGTTTCCATCATAAGGTCTATTGTCCTTTGTGGTTGGCGTCGTGGTATAAGAAGGTTTCGAAGTTGACCTAGGATTGTTGGACTTACCACCATTTTCCTCTGGACTATTTTCTAGCAGTTCATAAGGTTAATGAAGGGAGGTTTTGCATAGGGTTTAAAACCGATTTTTCATGATTCTTCTATATCATGTTTTAGAACACCAGATGATTTAGAGTTTGAACTCCCAAAGCCGCAATTAGAACCTGCACTTTAACTGATAGTTTCTTTTCGGGTTTAACCTTGCCTCGAAGTTTTAATGATGGCTAAAGATGACTTAGTAAATATATAGTTATTATTCTCCATGAATGTAATTTTGTTCTTAAGGAAAATATGATTTGTTAGCTAAGCTTTCTTGTATATCTTACAATTTTAATGTAGTTTCTCATTTTCCTATTTGTATGAATGCATGTGTTTTAATCATAGGGACACTAAGTCATTTCTTGATGTGACTGTGTCATAGCCTCAGTCCTCACACAACACTATGCCAAAGAAACGAAAGAAGAAAGAGAAGGCTGCTGAGGACGATTTAGATTTGGGAATCATGCCTAGGATAGAGATAATTTATGAAGATACCACAGCAGTCACTGGAGTTGAACCAGAGTTCAAATGGAGACAGATATATCCCATGATCAAATATTAGAAGTTCTCGGATGTAGGCTTGGAAGATATTCCCTTGTATGAAAACATATTGAGATATGGGATCACGAAGGTATCCACGTGACTTGAACTTTTCCCTTGTGCTGAGGTGATTAGCTGGATTTTACCTAAAGCAAACAAAAATTCTATGATCATATATAACGCCCAAGGAAAATGTTTTTCCTCCTTCACTCCTACGTACCTGTCAAATCTTGCAATCTACCAGTCCCAGGAATCAGCATGATGGATGACTGGATAAATAGTCTCAGTTTAGACTATATCGAATCCGCAAAGCTGATAATGATAGTGGGAAATCCATTTCAACAGAAAGCCTCTGGCAAATATGAAACTGCCAGCTTGCGCACTCCTCGCAGACTTGTAGCCCTGATGCTCAATAGAATCTTCGGTAGGGCCAATGCGAAGTTCTATAAGGTAGGTTGGATCCCACCAATGTATCATGTGACTATGCAAGGCACTATCTTCAACTAGGTAGACAGTGTTTCCAACAACTTGTCTTCCTGCATAGGTGTTGCACTAAGAGGACTACTCCAAAGAAAATCAGAATTCTACATGGGATCATATCTAATTGATTGCATCTTGTGTCGGTACCCATTCCTGAAACTGAACTATAGTTGGAATGAAGCCAAGAAACCCATTTACACTACATATCATATTTTATGGGCTCATAAGTATCACAAATTCTACAAACTTATCTTTGAGTAACTTCTGATGCCACTTTACCAGTTGATCTTTCTTGAGGAGTGCAAGTGTATCTCTGAGGGAGCACTAGAATTTATAAGTGAATATGGAGATTATTTTTCTCCAAGGAAGGAACCTCTCTGAGGATGTATGCAGGGACTAGAACCCCATCATTACTTCCTAAGTATGCCACAGACTACATTGTTCACAAGGAGGCAGTAAGGCATCTTTTTTTGGATGGATTCGAGAATTTCCTGTTTGACATGAAGAAGGTGGTCTACCCACCAATGCCTTTGTATGTTGGCAGCTACAAGTTTTCAAAAGTAAAAAGCACGCTGGATTTTGTGAAGGACCTAGAAAATTTCCACTTCGGTGAGAAGAGTTTTCATAGGAACGATTCCCAGGGTAAGGTCGCTGCACATTGTGCACTTGTAAAGGTAAATTTTGAATACTCTAATCATTGTGACAAGGATGAAGAAATTTTCAAAAATGCATGCAATATGACTGCTTTGAATAACCGGTTTAGACAAAAGAATACAACAGCAAGGGGCAAAGGTAGCAGCAGTAGCACTACTGAGCAGCAGAAACTGAAAGAAGAAGCTACCAGGAAAAAGGAAGAAGAGGCCCAAATATTAGTGGAAGAAGCAGAAAAATTAGTAACTGAGGAGGTCCAAAGGAAAAGGGAAGAATAAGAACAAAGACAAAGAGAAGAAGAACAAAGGCAAAGGGAAGTAGAGGAGAGGATACAAAAAGAATCAACTGATAGAGCAAGAGAAGAGGTAGAGAAGGCAGCTGAGGAACTGAGGAGAAAAGAGCAAGAGGACCAAGATAGGGAGAATCAGGAACAGGATGTTTCCCAGGACAATCCAGAAGACCCTCTTTCTACCTCAAGAGACATAATAATAGGAGGTTACCTCCCTCTTGCAGAGTTAGGGTTAGTACCCTTCACTCCATCTAAACAACATGCGGTTGCATGCCTGAGAAGTTTGTTTTCAACCCTAAATGAAAAGCCACCGTTCAAAGGTCCAAAAATAATTTAAAGGTGGGTACCCATCCAGAGGTAACCACAATTACTGAAAGAGTTGTCATGAAAAGCATTGATGAAGATACACAACTGATGGCCCCGATTGGTGACACAGCTGCTCAAGCAAATGCTTATAATGTGGACAGATTGAAAGAAATTGTAGATCAATACAAGGAAAAGATGGTAAGGGTGAATGATACTTTGATGAAATAAAGAGGAGAGGGCCGAGAAATGAAGAGAAAACATGAGGCCACTCTTTAAGAGTTCGAGAGGCTCCAAGAGGCCTACCAGGTTTTAGAATTAGAAAAGGAGGCGTTGGTACTTTCAAATACCATCATTGATGGAGAAAAGAAAGACCTTGAAAATAATATTTGAGATCTAGAGGTGCAAAAAGCCACAACTGATAAGCAAGCAAAAGAGTTAAAGGCCCGAGTAGAAAATTTGGAGGGGTGAAACAACTCATTATAAATTCAGCTCAAGGCAGCCAATGAACGGTAGGTCAATATTACCCCTCTCTGAGAGCACTCCCTCCTAATCAGGAGGAAAACATATCAGGTCCAGCTAAAGCTTGCAAAAGAAGTTTACAAGATTAAACAGGCTGAAACAAGATTGCAGTAAATCTTAGCAATCTTAACCGATTTCAGAACAAGGACACTAGAAATTGTAGAAATTCTTCAGGGTCAACAGACATGGATAGAAACCAATGCAGCATTTCCAGAGCAGTTTCCACAGAAGACCATAGAGAACCTGGAGATATAATTCGAATTCATTGATTTCAGCAGCAAGGTCACTGCAAGATTAACTACTGGAGTCGGAAAAAATTTGGAGAGGTGTATGTATTTTTAAAAGAGGGTGCTCACAACACATAATAGATGTCAAACCTCTACAGAAAAAAGAATACAGGAGTTTCCTGACCCTAAGGAACATTTGAAACACCTCCAGGACATATTGGAGGAGGACAAGCTTAGCATACAACAAGTTAAAGGCATTACTGAGAAAGAGGTAAAGACTTTGGTTGCACTAGTCGCGTCAGTAATTGCCTTCTGGAATACTAGCTTACGGTAACTCCACCCAAAACAGCAAAGATAAAGTCACAGTTGGCCATACATGAAGTGACAGTCATATTGTTGGAGCCTATGGACTTCAAGACCATTGTTGCAGAAAGTTGTTGCATGGAAAGAATTCATTGGAGGGTTAGTTGGGCCCTCCTAAGTTTTGTCATGTGTACTTGTGGCACCTTTTATAGATTATCTTGTTTATTTCTATTTTCCTAGTGTGAGTCACTAGAAGACAAATTTTGTAAGTCGAAGAGTCAAGGAATCCTAAGAGGCTGGGGAGCGAAAAAGTCATTTGTAAAATGTATAAATAGGGGTAGAATAGATATTAAAGAGGAAGTTTTCTAGTGCATACATGTTGAAGCTATTTGTAAGAGAACTACTTCTTTTATGAATAAAGAGAACCAAATTTTGTTGGGGGAAGGAATGTACAAGTTTCCAAATGGATTGTGTGGATTACTCAATGATGAACTATTTATGTTTTAGTCTGTTATACAACTCTGAGATCGTTCTAACTTGTTGAATTATTTCTACAATTTCTGAATGATTTTACTTTCTGTTAAGAATCTTGTGAATGGAATGAGTAATGAATGTTTTCACATGACAGAGCTATCTTTGTTTATATCTTCCTGTTGTATTTATGTATGAAGAATTTGAACAGCTACATGTAGGATTCCACATGCAATAGGATAGTACATTACTCATATTAATTTTAATCTTTGCTCCCTTGGGGATAGGTAGGATAGCTTAGTTATTGTTTTGCTTTGGGTGATTGAGGAACAATTGATTCATGTAAGGCTAGAGGTAAGACCCTGCGCAGCTCACTTGTGGTTAACTACTTGGGAATTTCTTGTTTTGGAAATCACCTACATTTAGTATAGAAACTTGCATTTCATCCCTTAATACATAAAATACATAAACAGTGGACCGGGCCGCAACTGGTAAAACTGATTTAAAACATTCTTTTAATTCTAAGGTAGTCAGGCCACTAACCGGACGAATTCCCCATACCAAACAATAAACTATCTAATTGGGAACAGTTATTGGGGAGAATTCCTACTGTTGGTACCTGGGATTTTTCCATGCATCAATAGTTTTGGTGCTAGAAGGAGGGCTGGCAGAGGAAATCCGTTTTTAAGAAACTATTCCACTGGTGATAGCTCTACAACTAAGTTTCCTGAAGATTACATTTCTGAAGAAAGAGTAGGATCTGAAGAAGAAGTTCCAGAACGCCTTTACCCTATTCCTTTTGAAGTAGTTAACCACTTTAGGAGACATACATAGTATTATGTAAAGAAGCTTGGAGGACTAAAAGCAATCCCCGAATTAACGAGAAGGCAAGCTTCCAAGAAAGTACATACTTACACTAAAGATTCAATTTTGGTAAGAAATTTGGAATATTTTATGAATTTGTCTATACAAGAGATTGTTCAACCACTTGAACAGTTGGGGCCAGATTCCCATGTTTTCCAGTCCCCAATCCAGTCACCTGTTCAATCTCCACCACAAACTTCTCATCGGATCATGGCTGGAAATTTACCCCCAAATGCTAATCAACCCAATCCACCTCCGTCCTGGAGAGCTAGAACACCACTCAACCTGGCTCCTTCTTTGCATGTTTTGCCTCATAATCCTGAAAAGGAAATACCCAAGGTCAACCACGGAAAATGAATTTCGATAGATAACCACCTTCAAATTTTTCACTTGGATCTTGAACTTTTGAATGTTGAGCACAAAGATGTGGTATGCAGACTTTTTCCACATACCTTTGAAGCCAAGGCCTCTGCTTGGTATTTCGGTTTACAAGCAGACTCAATAACATATTGGAATAATTTTTGTAGGGTGTAAGTTTGCTAGTCAACGAACCACAGCCACTCTCATGAAAGATTTTTTATCTTTGAGGATGGAAAAGAAAGAAAAGGTGCAAGACTTTAACAAAAGGCTTGTTGCTCATCTAAACAAATTCAGTGCTACCATAAATCCTGCTGAAGAAAATTTAATAGAATACTACACTTCAACACTTTGTCCCAGTATAGCAATGTTTGTTAAAAGAGCAGTAAAACCTTCTTTGGTGGAAACTTACGAGGAAGCAAATAAAGTAGAAGTTGAACTTGAAAGCATAAACAAACACACTACAGAAACAAAGGTAAAGACTTTCAGTGGTAAAAAAACTCTGATGCTAACCATGCCTAAGGAAGAACATTCAACTGAATTGGAAAATGTAGTTAAGATGGTACAAAAGTTATCAAATAAGATTGTAGATCTGGAAAATCATAAAAAGGCTAGTTTATCCAAGAAACAGTTCAAACCCTATTTCAAGAAAAAAGAAGAAAGTGGAACATCTCAACCACATACGTATACTTATTTTGTTTTGTATTTTAATGAAGTAGGAATGGATCATTTCTACACTTTTCATCAATAACCTCATTCTGAAAAAAGTTGTCCACAATGGATTAACTCAATGACTCTAGTTATGAATCAAATTTTAGACGCTCAAATAATAGAGCCTGAGGTGAAAGAAGAAAAAACAACTGAACCAGAAGAAACACATGAAACCACGATGGTATTACAGGACTGTGCACCTACACTAGGATTAGATGAAGAGGAACCTACCAAAGAAATTCAAATTTCAGCAGTTAATGTTACAACCAGAAGCAAAGGACCAGTAATGGATGAATGTTTACTGATGCCTAAGATTAGGAAGATACAAGAAAGTATGAAGAAGATTAGCAATAATACCCAAACATCACCTAAGTCTGATTTGGTCACCACAAAAGATAAAGTTGCAGCAGTTAGTAAGCATGTGAAGGTTGTGGAGAGTAAAATAGAAAGCAATAAGAAGGGACCAATAGAATACGATACGGGATATGACATAGTAGAAGACATTAAGAAAAAAAAAGGGGATAATTCTTTATTTGAATTGTGTAACTTACCTCAACAAAGAAAGAAGTTTCTTGAAGCTTTTGATCCACAACCCAATGGATCTCAAGATGACATTCAATCACATAAAGAAATCAATGAAGTTAGCATTGGAAGGAAGTCTACATCTCAAACTTTGCCATTTTTATTGTCTTTTGAGATCTTCAACCATAATGTGCATAATTGTTTGGTATATTCTGGAGCTTCATCTAATGTCATGCCTCTTTCAGTATGTAAAAGGATAAATGGTCAACCTACACCATCTTCATGTAAGATCATTCAATTGGACAGTGTTATGTCAGTAATTTTTTCTCTCCATTTTGGTTTGTTTTCTTCAATTTTGCTTTGTTTTAGTTTCACCTCCAATCATAGGTTTGATTACTTCTCAGTTTTGGTCTTTTTGGAGAGTCTATTGGTGATTTATTAGTTTTTAATAGTTTTTGAGCACATTTTCTTTAGATTTTATTTGTCTTTTTAATAGTCTTTTTAGATTTTTGAAAGGGATAAAGAAGGTTTATATTCAAGGGTTGAATTAATAATATGTTTTGAGATCAAGCACACTTGTTCTTTAAACCTGATAAAGCTCTAAACATTCGACAATTTATCAAAAAGCTGTAAAATTGTGATAAATTAGCTCAGGAAAGATTCTTGTAGCGCTGGTGAAAAAGTTAATGAAGGAAGCGCTACAAGAAAATCGCACCTCTCTGATTTTCAAAGATTTTTGCAGTTTTTCATCATGGGTATCACCTAGAAGTGATTGATTGTCTTTTGCAAAGTATTTTGACACGTGTGACTGCAGTTTAGATACTCATTTCAGCCGATTTCAGTCACGCAGCCAAAACGGGTGCATAATTGCTAAAAACGTGGAGTCAGTTAGACAAATCATC